>ML677491.1:2273854-2285153 GCA_007922305.1 Dermatemys mawii | reverse complement strand
CGTGGGCTAATACCCACTTCGTCGGATGCATGCATCCGACGAAGTGGGTATTAGCCCACGAAAGCTCATGCTCTGAAAAAATTTCAGTTAGTCTTTAAGGTGCCACAGGACTCTAAATTCTTGATTGTCACACATTTAAAGTAAAAAATGTCTACGTTGGGACTGAGGGCTGATTGATTCCGAGTGCTTCTTGCTAAGATGTTTCCTTGAGGAAATGTGAACTGTCAGATCGAAGCTCTGGGAAGTTCAGTCCATCACCACTCAGCTCTTCTGTGCCAGCTGTTTGCTTCCCACTGGACACTATTAAACTTTCGTTCTTGAACAGGTGTCATCGTGAGTCTATATTAATTATATAAACTACTTATGCTGTTTGACTTCTGCACTTCATTTCTTGAATTTAGTAATGGATTGAACCAGGACTTAATGGGTTTTGTCCATCTCCCAGCTAGTGCATGGTCATGCCCTGTTGGACAGCCAGTGTTTGAGTGAAGTTTTAAATGCCTCAAGTATTTGGAATTATTCCTTTCACCCGAGACTCAATCTCACATTTTTGCTGTACCACTTTTCATCCAAAAAGGGATTCAAAGCTCTTCACAACTGATGAGTGAGGTGCCTTTGCTAGAAATTTGGGTTGGGGTGTGCATGATGTGGGGCAGATTTAGAGTGACCTGAAAAGACAATGATGCCTGATCTCCAAGCACATATCTGACTTGCAAGTGCAGACAGCTCTTGAGTCTGAGTCTTTTCAGTAGTGGGCCCCCTAATGAATCAAAGTGTCGGGGGAATGTGCATTTCAAAAACTACCTGTGCGTGACCGAACCATTTCCTTCCTCCTGCCACAGTGTTACCTCATCCTGGTGGCTCCAGGAGCGGGAGGCACTAAAAGTCTTAGTGAAATTGAAATTGGTCTATAAAGCTTCAGAGGCGTATGCTGGTCCCCCTCCTTGATATGCCTGGTCCTGGGATAGAAAATGTACTACGCTATTAACTTTGTCTGGTTATACACACCACTGGTGCATCTCCAAAAAAAATGCCTGTATTTAATCAGGGTCAGGATACTTGTCCTTCTGCCCCTCATAGACATGAATGGGATTTTCTTCATGCCAGAACTCAGAAGGGAGCGTATGGGCGTGTGTGAGTGGTGAACAGACCTGGCTCTGAGCTGCTTTACCCTTCTGGATGGTCGGCTTTATGTGTGGTGGCTGCATTTTGTTTGCTCCTCATTTTGCTGGGGTGGCAATAAGTGTTGGGGTGAGAGGAAAGGTGAAGCTGTTGGTCATTTAAAATGCTTAAGAACAAGCTTTAGCCACCTGCCAAGAAGACTTTGACAGGACTGCTGCTGAAATCCGGTGCTCGTGTTGCTGTTAGTGTACTATAAGCTTGGAGGTGGGATTCCCTGACTGATTGAAAACAAACAGTTGTGGGAAGAATGAATTTACTCCCTAAAAGTAGAATCTCTACAAAAATCCATTTTCACTGTTTACAAAAATTTTGAGCCTTTTCCTCAGATTTAAAGAAGCTTGAAGATAAATTAGCTGCGTTGTGCTGGATGTGGGGGGACAGTCTAACTCAAGGAAGAGAAAAACAAAACAATGCACTACAAGAAATGAGTTGATTAAAAAAGTTAGGGTTAGGAATTTGAGAATGGCTGACTTGCCTGAAAATGTAGGAACTGGGAAGACAGTATTCCTTCTGCTGAGGCATCAGAAGATTCACATCTAGCAGGAAGAATGTGGATTGCTTACTTCATTTCTGCTAGACTTCTGAGGAGTCTAGGATGACCAGTTGTCCCGATTTTTATAGGGACAGTCCCGATTTTTGAGTCTTTTTCTTATATAGGTTCCTATTACCCCAACTCCCTGTCCCGATTTTTCATATTTGCTGTCTGGTCACCCTAGAGGAGTTGGAGAACTGCCTCAGAATTGTCCGAATGTATGTGAACCCCTGGTGGTGACAAACAAGCTCCTTACTGTTGCAAAAGGAGCTGATCCTTTGTTGATTTCAAGGCTGATTTTCTGTCCTTTATAATTCTACATCTCTCAGGAGAGATGAGGCTTTTCATTAGTAAACAAGAGGAGGGATTTAGATCTTTAAATCATCTGATGGAAATGAAGGGTACACTTTGGCAATCAAGTTTGTGTTTTAAATTCAGAAAGTGGAGACCTGCCTAAAGCAGTGAAGATTTGAGAGCTCAGAAGTTGCTCCAGAATCCTAGCTTGAAGAGTCTGTATGACAGAGATACATGCAAACAGCTATTGTTTAATCTATTTTATTTTTATTTAGACCACTCTTCCTTCTCTCCTCTTCCTGTATCTTCTCACTGTATTTCTACCTAGAATTTCTATAGTGGATATTGTGTGTAATGGATGTTTTAACATGCTCTGACTCCGAGTTTTACTGTGTTTGACTAGATTAAAACATAATTGGAATTAGTTTTTATATGAGAGAGACAAGGTGGGCGAGGTAAAATCTTATTGGACCAACTTCTGTTGGTGAAAGAGACAAGCTTTTGAGTTCCATAGAGCTCTTCTAAAGAAGTGGGTCCAATAAAAGATATTACCTCACCTACACTGTCTCTCTCGAATCTGGGGACCAATACGGCTAAAACAACACTGCAGATAACAATAGAAGATATGCAGTGTTAAGGATGCATATTGTGAGTGATTAAAACGGATTTGGGAGCTTGATGGTATGATTTCAGCTTGATACTGGAATTTCCTTTTAAAGTTCTAAGTGACAAATGTTCTTCCTGCTTTTACGTCATCCTTTTTATTCTGTACTACTTTGGTCCCCATTTTCCTGAAGGGGTTGAGACCATTAGTGGTGTTAATGCTCTGCAGTGTTCATTAGTGGGGTCAGTATTATGCCGTTGAATTCACAAGGGATTCTGTTTCTTACTATAAATGGCTTGTAGTCATTGCTTTGGCAACTCCTTAAGAAACTTTTACTCATTTAAAACATGAGACATTTACAAGCACTAATGAACAATGTTTTCATGTCAGTCACAATGGCTTTCTTATAACACATAGAAGAGAGTAGTTAATTGCTATTCTCTGTTGTAAGAAGATCTTTGACTTTGTGTTGCTTTTGATTCCAGAACTGTTTTTCTGTATATATCAATAACTTCTTTTTAGTGTTTACATAAATCACTAAAACATTAAAGTATTTTTAAATACCTTTATAATCAGAAATTTCAGGGTGATTAGTCTGTTTAGTTGTATCGATTAACCCTTTAAAATTTCTTTCTAGTTCCCTCTCCAATCATCAGAGCAGCCTCTCCTCTGCTGCAGTGCTATCTGCGAGCACCTCACATGCAGTAAGTCCCGTTTGCATTGTAACAGCTATTAAGTCTACATTGTTGTTTGCGATATTGAACTGTGTTATCTACTTATGCTAAACAATCTGTTCTGCATTGCATTTAGCTGTGACACTGAGTAAGTTTTCCCAGATATGAAGAAGAGCTCTGTGTAAGCTCGAAAGTTGGTCTCTCTCACCAACAGTAGTTGGTCCAATAAGATATTACCTCACCCACCTTGTCTAATTAAATTTACAGTCAGCTTTCCTGATAAAGATTTAAGATGCCTGTCAAGCTGTCTGGAGTGATACCAGCCTCAGGGCAGACTGCTAAAAAGCAGGGCACAAATATCAAACTGGGTGTGAATTCTATCCTTAGATTTCACCTATCAAGTATCCAGTGTGAACTCCTAAAGCACTGTTACAGCCATAACATGGAGTCACAGACCATCCCCTTGGTTACTCTGGTCTATCTTGCAACCCATGCAGGCATGCCTTTGTGAGAGATGCTCCCGTACACCAAAAGTCACAATATTCAGGTTACTCCCAGTCCCAAAAGGCTAGTCACTTACCAGGTCAATTGCACCTTAAATTCTACATATGCTCCCCTTAAGTCGAATTTTGCATAAGTCGGAAACTTATCTCTGACCATTATGCAAAAAATAAATTAAAAAAAAATCCTATTTTTAGGTTACAGAAATTTTTCTGAAAGTGCGGATTTGGGGGGCGTCTGTATATCAAAGACAACACTTGTAACCAATCCTATAATAAACTAAGAAAAATGAGTTATTTACAAGTTTAAAGCAGCTAAACGTACATACAAATGGGTTAGTCTTTAGTTCCAAAAGGTGATAGAAGTTCTTATTAAAAGCAAGCTCTATAAGTCCTTTAGGGCTAACCCACGCCAAGTACTGGGGATCTTTTGCTTGCCCCCTCAGAGTCCAAGCAGCAGAAGAGACTCAGTTTCTTGTTAGGGATTTTTATTCCCTTCCTCCCAGATTTGAAGCTGATGGGATGAACTCATGTACAGGTCTCCTCTTCATGGGGATGGGAGGAGAAATGCAGTTAACAAAGTCTTTGTTCTTTGATGTTTCACAGTGGCTCAATTGGTTTCAGTGAGCCTTTTTGCATACAAGACCTAACACCTTCTGTAGGAAGCCAGCCTTTACATTAGTTTAGTGCTTCTTTACTGTTTGGTGGGACAGTTACTGAGTTTTACAATGAAAACACTTATCATTTGTACCGTATGTTATTGAGTTCTACTAAGTGAGATTAATACATGCAACATCCTACAAGCATTTCATAAAGTCTAAGCACATTTTTATAAAACTAATACCTATTTTAATAACTGACACACTGGTTTCCAGCTATGCATTCATCAGTGTTTAGTTGGGGCCTAGGCATGAGCTGACGCCTTGTCTGCCAGCTTCACAATGCCTTTTTCAAGTGTTACCACCTACCAGGGACAGAGACAAGTCCTTTGTCTCGCTAGGGAAGAGGTGGAATTTCCTAGCTCTCTAGTGGGTATCAAGATCTTGTCTCTAGTGCTGATGGCTTGTAATTGACTGGACATTAAAGCTGTCAGTGGTCTAGCACTGAATTTTGCCCATTCTGCCCCTTAGACAAATGTAACCCAGAGGAAAAAACTTCCAAGTAAGGGAGTAGAGAGAGACACCTTTTTGTCACTAGTTAATTAAAAAGTCATAGTAAAGTGGCTGTTTGAAGCTGCTCTGAAGTTTTGAATATTATATAAACTCCCTCCCAGAGCTCGCGCTCCGCATCTCCTCTCGCGTCCCAGCCTCATGCCAGCCCGGTGCCAGCCGGACTATAAACCAGTGTTTCAGTGAAGATCAGAAATGCTGGTTTGTAGAGGAGTCGGTTGGTGAAGTGCCAGATAAAACAGCTTGTACTGTACCTTGAAATCTCTTAGCAGAACGTTCCCTCTTCCCATTCTCCGCTGAGGTTTAGCTTTGCCATTGTGGCACTTACATTGCTCTCACACTGTGCTGCAAGCAGTATCTTCTCTGGCTTGCGTGTCAGTTTAACACATCTCCTCCGTTACCACTAAGGTTGCACTTCTCTCTTAATTTCTGCAAGAAATCCAACCAGCAGGGGCCCTTTAAAGCAAATATCTGTCCTTTTCCTTAAATAAACGTATAGACACTTGCAAAGATAACACAAATACGACCATATCTTAGATGAAAGGATCATTCTGTTGGACCAAAATGACCATATTTAACATAATAAAAAAGCCACTGAACCACAGATATGTAATTCCAACTCAGGCCTGGTGACTTGCGTTTCATTCTCATGGTCTAGGTCAGGGATCAGCAACCTTTCAGAAGTGGTGTGCCGATTCTTCATTGATTCACTCTAATTTAAGGTTTTGCCTGCCAGTAATAAATTTTAATGTTTTTAGAAGGTCTCTTTCTATAGGTCTATAATATAGAACTAAACTATTGTTGTATGTACAGTAAATAAGGTTTTTAAAACATTTAAGAAGCTTCATTAAAATGCAGAGCCCCCCAGACCGGTGGCCAGGACCTGGGCAGTGTGAGTGCCACTGAAAATCAGCTTGCGTGCTGCAAGTTGCCTACCCCTGATCTAGGTTTATAGAACCTCTTAATTGAAGTATAGCCTTTGGCTCGCTGTTCCCCATTGAGTATGTCTGTAATCCAGTTGATAATGCTAGGATTCTCTTGCACACGTGGAGGTTGGGTGGTGCTTTTACTCAGGTGTTTTGCAGTGTGGTTTGTCTGCTCTGTGATCCCCATCCTTTTTGTCTCCTTTCTAGCACACCAGTGTTGAGAGCACAGCTTCACTCCAGCCCTCTACAACTTTTTCAACTGCTTCAACCTCAGCCACTAGCACCACGTCCTCGGTTGCCAGCATGGCAAGCAGTATGAACACTACAAACAGCCTTGGCCTGAGCGTTACCAGTGTGTCTATGCCAGCTGCTTCTACACGGGCAGCTCCCTTAGTGTCTTCAGGTTCGCAATATTAACAGATCACATGGATAGACAGAGGACTTCAGTCTGCAGGGTTGTCAGTTGAGCACCACGCCAGCAATCACTACACTAAGAAATATACACTCTTTAAAGACTTGCATTTTTCAGCATGCTTTACTTGCTGGCCTGTGAAATAAAGTTGCCTGCTTTTATGTGTTGGGAATATTTGATGGGTGGTAATTGGCATTTATGTAGCATGTTCCATCTTCATAAAGCTTTGTAGATGATAACCAGAGCTGCTCCTTGTTTAGTAAATGTGGACCTGTAGAGAATTGCTTTGCAAACTAAGCAACATGGTCAGCTCTTGGCTTTATTCACATTAGTTTTACTTCTCATTCTCCCCCTGCAGTCAAGTTCATGTGGCAGTGTCAGAATCCACTGCAATTCCAGCCTTCATTACCCCATGCCAAAGCATTGCTGCCTTGGTGGCTTGAGTAGAGGAGGCTCTGGATTCATGTGTTGCCCATGCTACTGCAGATAGCATTGCTGGGAAAAAGAAGGCCAGAAACAGCCAGGGCAGTTCATCTTGTGTGGTGGTAGAAGCTCTTGTCTCTTTTCAGAGAAGGGAGATGAGTTGTCTTGTGTGCAAATGGAAGCAGTACTGAAGTTCACTGCTGGCTCTGTAGTCAGCTTTAGCTGCCAAAAGGAAATGTGATCAGTCAGGATATCCCTTAGGGAAAGTGGTGAAGGAACTGGACATTCTGGCTGAATCATACGCACAAGCATTTCTCTCTTCCCTTTCCCACTCGTACTGCCAGTGGATATTCTAATCACTGGCCAGAAAAAGTGTGTTTGTCCCCGCATGGTCCTCAACACACCTTCATAGCATGAGATCAAAGCTGCATTATGACCTCTTCTCTTCGCTCTTCCTGGCCATAGCTGAAGCCAGCAATACCCACAAAAGAGAGCTATTATGATGATACGATATTGAAGACCAGTGATATCCGATTGCATGGGCTGCGGTGGAGGAATGTATTGGCAGCAGAGTGGAAAGTGAGAGTGTAGAGAGTGCTATGTGTTGCAGTGAGAATGAGGCCTAGACTCTTCCTCTGAAAAGGGACTAGGGGAGGGAGCCATGAGTCCATAACCCTTTCCATCATTTCAGACGCCTACTAACCTGAGAGCTGATCCACCAAACCCAGACTGATCTCCAGGATGGGACTATATTCTGTACTTCTGGGCCCATATAGGTTCCTTCTCTCTTAGTATGTCTGGTCCTTTAGCTAGCAGGGTGTCTGTCACAATGTTCAGGCTCTCTTTCTAAGTATTGTTAGCTTGCAGTTTTTATTCACCATTCCTCTTAAGCAAATCTCTGCTGTCTAGACACTGTGATAGTTCAACCTTCAGGGCAGCCAGCAAACTTGTCTCAGGGCTGAAGCCTTTAGTTTGAGGCTTGTTAAAATTTTTGTATTTTGATTCTACAGGCAAAGCTCCCCCAAACCTGCCCCAAGGTGTGCCGCCCTTGTTGCATAACCAGTATATTGTGGGACCTGGAGGACTCCTGCCTGCCTACCCAGTAAGCAACTTCATTGTGCCTGCCCTAGATTACTTAACTCCTTGGTGTTAAAGGGTCCTCCAGACCTGCCACTTTCTATGCCAGCATGTCTTTTTTTGGCACATGCTGTGTATTGAATCCTGGACTTCTTGCTTCAGGTGCTGAAGGGTGTGGGAAGTGTATTCTTGCAGGTTTTGAATTTCATTGCTAAATTCAAAACTGTTTGAAAATCCTTGATTACAGGTTTGATTCTGCTTTCACTGACAAATGGAGTATTGCCATGGACTTCAATGGGATCAGTATTAGGACCTTTCAGTTGAAATAGAATCATTTGCGTTAAATCTTTGACTTTCTGGGATAGATTGGGTGTGCTGCGCTCAAAACCAGCCACGTGTCCTGTCATCCGTATTTTCAGATAGATGTCAGCATGCGTTGTAACAGACTTCATCACAGTGGCTGCAAAGTCCAGTCTCCTCAGCTGGACGCTCTGTCGTACCACCAAAGGGAGGGAATAGACATTCCGCAGTTCTACCCTAGAAATGAACAATTGTATCTTGCAAACTTAAGGCCTGTTCACTGACTCTTGGAGCACCATGTACTGGGGAACAGTAATAGCAAACAGTGCAGTCAAGAGGGTTAATTAACTCCTACCTCTGAATGTCTTGTGGTTCAGTTTCCAGTAGACTGTGTGCCCTTGAAAACTGTACTGACTACACTGTTTTCAGACATCAAATCTCAGAGTGCTAATGACAATGGAAAAGGAGGATTTGTAATTGACATGTCAGCCAAACGTGAACTGCGCTAGCCCTTGGAAATAGAAATATGTATCTTGATAGTACAAGATCTGTGATAGCCTGGTGTTTTTAAAATAGGCTGGGTCAAGATTAAGCTCTGTCTTAAAACCCCCAAATTGGCCAATATTAGAGAAAAGTGTTATAATGTTTTTGTATTTTTATCTGTCCTCAAGCAGATCTATGGTTATGATGATCTTCAGATGCTCCAATCCAGGCTGCCAATGGTAAGTAAATGAACCAAATGGCCTGTTTTCACTGTGAGTTAATCTTCCAGAGTAGTCCTTCTGCCCAGCAGAAACCACTTCAGTTTATGGTGATTTTTAAGAGTTTTCTGTGAGGCTGTCCTACTTCCATGAAGCTGCTGCTGATGTATTCAAGCTGCTCAAGTATCTCCTTTCGTTGCGATTACCTAGAAGGTGTAAGTTCCTTAAGGTTCTTCTTTGAGTAACACTCCTATGGGTGCTTTACTTCAGGTGACTTCCAAGCAGCATCCCCAGAAGAAAGAGGGAATTTGGGATGAGAGCCTGAGTTGGTGCTGCAGATAGTTGTGAGACAGATTGAGGCAGAGTTTGCAGGTCGTACTGCAGAGCCAAGGGCCTCCTCGTATTGGATGGCATAGAGCAGGGACGCTACTCTAAGAAGGAAGTTACTCACCCTGTGCAGTAACTGTGGTTCTTCAAGATGTGTCTCCCGAAGCATGCTCCCCTATCCGCCCTCCTTTGTCATTCCCTAGGGAAAGCCTGGGTAGAGAAGGAACTGAGGGCAGTTTGCCTGCACATTGCTATCTAGCTTTGCTCTCTGGCACAAGGAGGGTGCATGCGCAGTTGTGCTCTGCTAGCTGGAAATCTCTAATCAAGAACTCAAGAGATGCATGCTCACCTGAAGTGGAGCACCAGTAGGAACGCATCTGGAAGCACTTCAGTTACTGCAGATGGTGCGTAACCCTTTCTTTTTCCACATCACAAATTGAACAGATATTAAAGAGCGCTCATCAGTGAGTGGGGAAAACATCTCTGCTAGGTCCTGACAACAATATGTGAAATCTAAGAGAATCTGGCTGGTTTTGTTGCTGCTGTTAAATTCTGAGCTGCAGTGAAATCGACCAGATTGTGTTAAATTTCATATTGGGTTCTTCTGCTGTGGGCTGGATCATCCATTGCTGGGATTGAGAATGAACATCTGCCTGAGCAGGAGCAAGAAGTGGAGCACCGACTCAAAATGGCAGTGCTGTTGTATTGTAAATGTCTACCTTTTAGGAAAGCAGTGAGTACCAGAGGTGACAGGGGAAAGACCAAAAGGAACAGAGCAAGAGTGCGGCTGTTCCCCCTCTTAACATCACAAGACAGGGTTGTATGGAGAGGATTGGGGGAGTTTCCTGCTCTTCTTTCGACTTCGAAAGGATGAGGGTGAGTGACAGGTTGTTGACGGTGAAGATAGTTGTAAGACAGATTGAGGCAGAGTTTGCCTTTGAGTCAGGAAGGGGAGTTGGTTTCCTGATTTGTCCAGCTTCCAAACATCCATAAAGACCCCATAAAATTTGTCATCTGGTCCTAAGCTCTCTGTTAGATTAAACTGTCCTATAAGCCATGAAACAAAGTTTGGTGTATCTCATGGGTGAACATAACCTGTTTTTAAATATGAGAAAGAGAACCAAGGACACTAATTCCCTTCCCCTGGGGAAGGGTTAAAATATTTAAAATATTCCAGCAATGGATACAAAAACCAGAGAATTCACTTTTCATTCATATCGCACTTGCACATAGGTCCCAGAGCAGGGGCTTAGCAAAAATGGAGAAATGGGAGTGTTTGCTTTCCCTTGATCTCTGCTGGTGGGGATTCCCTAAAGAAACCAGCATAAAAAGGCACCCATAGAGCCTTTCTTGTAGGACCCATAGGCTAACTAACCGTAGCATCTTGGCTTCTGTTTGTGTTCCTCCTTGTCTTGGTCTGAGTATGGGAGGAGTCTTTAAAAATCATGTAAAATGTTTATGTTCAGCATAGCAAAAGAACACCCTGTTGCATTCCCTGGCAATGCTTGTCTCTTTTGACACATGATCTGATTTTTCACACATCTTCCAGCCCTTGTGGATCTGGTGATAACCAGGAATTCTCTAATTTTGCTTTAGATTTCCACCGATTATGATTCTGCCCCACCTTTGTTTTCCCTGCAAACTATTATCTCTGGTCAGATCATGTTGTCTGTCTTCTGTGTGTTTCCTTAGATCTGTAATGTTCAGATCGAGGCTCACAAGCTGCAAGTGACTCTTTAGTGTCTCTCCTGTGGCTATGCAGTACATGATAGTAAAACAGTGTGATTTAATTAACCAATCAGGATGCTTTTACAATGTTATTAAGCAGTTGTAATTGATAAAATAATACTTGGTCAGTCATTTTGCTGTGAGAATATTATTTTTATATATCTAAAGTAAATGAAACGGTGAATTCACACTGCTACGGTTCTTTTGGGTAATGTTAAATGCTAATTTGGCTCCTTGGACCACTGAGGTCTGAGTATCACTGCCTTAGACAAATGCAAGTTACATTCAACTCAGAAACATTATGTGAGGCTCACAAGAGCATAGGGATGTTAATTATGCGACAGAATACATTCATTCCAACCAGTTCAATTTTTTTAGCCATACTTTTATTTTAAATATATAAATAAATAAATATAGATGTGACAGTCTCCATTCCCACAATCAGGATGA
>ML677491.1:2161307-2273844 GCA_007922305.1 Dermatemys mawii | reverse complement strand
TCCATTCCCACAATCAGGATGAGTTTGACAATGCACAAAGAAAATAGTTATATATAAATAAATATAGATGTGACAGTCTCCATTCCCACAATCAGGATGGGTTTGACAATGCACTTGTGTTCAGTCTCTAAAATACTTCTTAGCTTTTGGATGAGACTTCGTACACAGTACGTGAAATACATTTATAGTTCTGTAACTTCTTTTCTCTTCAGAGCATTTTAAACAATCAGCCCCACCCGCTGAAGCATATGGTATAATCCCCGTTTTACTGACAGCAAACGGAGTCAAGTACGTTGACTTGAAAAGGGTCACAAAGTCCATATCAGAGTTTAAGCTTGAGGTCCGATGGTTTCTTGCTCCCAGTTCGCTGTTTCACCCAAACTTCTCAAATGTTCATAGTAAAATGTTTGTTGCCTACTTTTTCATCCTCACTGCGAGCTGGTCAATGTATTGAAAACACCTCTGTCCTTCCTCTCTAACAATCTCCCAGGCACACCTGCTGTATTTCTTCTCCTTAAGAAAATCTTGGATCCTCTGGAAGTATTTCTTTAGCCTCAGAATATTGATCCCTCCCTTTGCAGTTAAACATGTCTCCAGGCGCTCGGTCTGCAGAGCCAGCCCATTTAGGAACCTCTCCACATTTCTTCTTTCCCAGCCAGTTTGGGACAGATTCCTGCTGAAGATGCCGAAGAGCTGCTGGAGAATTTCATGGATGGCCATCTTGGCCTGTTGTACAGATTTGGGCTTCAGAACCTTCTCAGGAAACTGGAACGCTGTCTTGTCTTCCAGACACTCCAAAGGAAACTTCCCGCCCATGTTTTGCAGCCGTTGTAGACTATACCAGTTAAATGTGCTTTGCTGGTGACGAAGCAGGTTACAGTCCAACGACACGACTCCAGCGGAGAACAGCAGAACCAGACAAATCTGCCACAGGCATCCTTGAGACTTGGTAGCCATGATAATAACGTTTCACACAGCTTATGCCAAAGTACTTGTAGCTTGTTAGATGTCTGCGGTCTACTCTTCATGCCTTCCATGTCCCTGAATTTATTTGGTGGCATGTTTTTCCTTTCATCATTTTCTGGTTCTCTAAAATTTCCCTGTTTTCATTTTCACTTTCCAACTGGCGACTTCTGACTTTCCAACTGGTGTCTTCCGACACTTCTACACCAATGTCCATGTTTTCCCCAGAGATGTTAAACCTCTCCCCTCCATGCGGCATTATTAGAGGCCCTAGGTGTTTGACCTCTGACCTTTGTGTGCTCTGTGCAGCATGTACTGTTAAACTACGTTCTAAAATATTTAAACAGCTCAGGCCCTAGAGGTTATCCTCATATAGCCTAAAATGCTGAATCTCTCCGATCTGAGTGAGTCAGTTCTCTTTGACTGTGGAACCACAATTATTTTTGACTCCTGAACCCCAACAATTTTCCATACAGTTTTGTTCTTTTTATAATAAGAAATCTGAATTCTTTCAGACATGTGATTGGACATATGACTGCAGCCTTCCTACCCATCAAACTCTTAAACTGAGCAAGGATACATGGAATTGGTATTTGAATTCCAGATCTTTGAAGAGATCTGAGGGCTCTGTAAGGAGCACTGTTGGTGATTCAGTAGGTGTCCGGTTCATCCCTAGGCATTAGAGGAGCTTGCTTGGAGGAGGCCCGTTGGTGGAAAGAATGTAATTATTACTCTTGTGGAACGTGTGGTGGCCTGTCTCGGTGTTTGCTGGGGCCCCAGTTTGGACACCATGGGTGGCGCTCTTCCCTTTGAGTCTCTGTTGCACCAGTGTCTGAGTGTGTATATAGTGTCTAGAGTCATAGTACTGTTGGCAGCTGCCTTTCAGATGAGCTGCAAAACCAATGTCTTGACCATTTGAGGTCATTACAAATTCTGAAGTAACATTTACAAAGGATTGAGGTGATATCCTTTGTTTTTTGGCCAAATTCTGAATGAGGCAATTACATTCTACCTCTGTAAATTCCTACTTTTAAATTGAAATATTTTTAATAGTAGGCTGATAGAACACAGTATGAACATACAATATTCAAGATAGTCCAGGGAGATTTACTTTGTAACTAAAGGACCACTGTCCGGTGTTTCAGGCTCTAAATTGTAGGTTTTCTTTTTAAATGTCTTATAAAGTTATATTTTATACATAGTGTTGTTGTAGCCGTATCGTTCCCAGGATAGTAGAGAGAGAAGGTGGGTCAGGTCCAACTTCTCTTGGTGAGGAAAAAGGTTTCGCGCTTACACAGTGAAAGCTTCTTTTTCACCAACAGTAGTTGGTCCAATAAAAGATATTCTCTCACCCTCCTTATCTTTATAAAATATATTGAATACAGTAGAGCCCCATGTATCTGACCCTTCATTATCCGTCTCTTCGTATTAACGAAACCACCAGCATATGCAGGTCCAGAAACAGGAAATCTCTCTTGTGGCCCCTAGATGGCGCTGTAGCCTTGGACTTTCCCATTCTCTGGATTCTTGGACTTTTTGATGATCCCATCTGGCCCCAGTCCCAGTAAGATCTCATAAATGGGATTCTATGAATTTACCCTCTTAAAAACTAATTCCAAACAGAGTTTCATGGGGATTTAAAACTTCCCCTCTGTTGCATTTGCAGCCCAAGCTTTGTTGCAGTGTGACAGTTCGTGAGATCTAGAAAGGGAAAGTGGGTAGAAGAGAAGTGAAATTGACTGTTCACTGTAGAAATCTGGGGAGGGGAAAAGTAAACAATCATCGATGATGAAAAGTAAATGATTTTGAAATTCTTTTCTTAAATAATCAAGCATATTGGAAACATAAATAAGAATTTGTATTAAAATGGATGGGGGTTTAAGTTACTGTACAGTGTCCTTTTAAAGAGCACATTTGTGAACTAGACATAATGAACAACTATGGGGAGACAGCCCCCAATCCTCACTCGGCTACATAGTTGTTACACAGAGAGATTGTGGATAAATCACAGATCCCTGCAGTAATAGCAACCCAGGAAGACTACAATGCATTATATTGGAGTAAAGGGATGTGTGTGGCTTAGGTTTTTGCTTTTGTGAGAGTCATTCAGTTAAATACCTAGATTAGAAAGAGGAGCAACGTAGTAAAAACAATATACCTGTCTTTCATCATCTGTGAGCATTAGCATAACAAACTTCTGCCAAGCCAGGGGCAGGGGAGGGTTCCTCTTGGAAGTTCCACCTTGGTACAACTCCCTGGGATAACAGATGTGATGGTAAACTTTAGGGCCAGCAGGACTAGCAGAGGGGAGGCAAGTAATTCCGTGCCCCTGACTTGCTTAACCATTCCTACGGGTTTGGAGCACTATGTCTAGACATAGGGGTGCTCCCACCAGCTCTGAATGTGCCCTTCTCCACACCCACCTACATATCTCCAGTATGCATACAAAGGTTTCTCTATAATATCTTGCGGGATTGTTGGGGTCAGATGCCATTGGAATAAGTTTATCGTGATTGCTTTAATAGTCACTGATGTAGCATCAGGCCAGCCTTTCCCAGATTAGGTAGCATTGCCCCATTATTTATCTACTAAATTGCTCTGTCGTCTTGGGTAACTGCATTGCTGCTCCATATTTGTGTTATGTAACCTTGATATCAGACCTGTAGGGTCTGAGTTTTGTGATAGCGTGGACTTGACTCTCATCAATGGCACATCAAACCCCACATTTTGTGGGGCCAAGAACATAGTACCTGAACTGTTTTTAAGAACAAAAATACATGCCCTCCTCACACTCACATATGGGTGAATGTGGATTTGCTTTGTAAACAACTCTCACTTTTCTCATGGGATATTTGTCTGTGCTTTCTCTTGTGACTTTTTTTATGGGGCAATTAGGGTGGGGTGGGGGGAGAATCTGGATTTTTCCTTCAATTGATGTAAAAGACAATGGGAAGCAACATCCTTCCCAACCTTATTCCACAGAGTTGTCCTCATTACAGGTGTGTGTGTGTGTATTTGTTGTCCACCTTATCTAGGAAGGTGACTCTCCCCAAGGGATATCTGAAATGTAAGTTCTGACCTAGCACCTTTCAGATTTCCTTTGAAACTGTGTATCTGTTGTTTCTCTTGGAGCGAGTCAGGGTAAATATCACTTTAATTTGACATAATTCGTTGGGATTTTAGCAGACGATTTGGTACTCTCATTAAAGTTAATTCATATTGGCTTGGAAATGACACTGTCACATGGGATTCCAAACTGGCTGGAAGATTGGTAAGCAAAGGATAATGATAAATAGCAATGGGTCAGATTGCAGGTCCTGTAGGGCTCTATTAAATTCTCTTCTATTAAAGTCTGTGTTACTGAGTGTTCCTCCGAGATGGAGAAGAGAGAGTGGAGAGCATGTTCATGACAGTCACAAATGATAGAAAATTAGGTGCTGGGAGCTCAAGGGAGGACAGATGTGTGTGTGATCCAAAGGAACATGGAAATTAGAAATGTGGAGAAAAATCCTTTCCCAGCATTGATAAGTGTGAGCTAATATATTGGGGTGGGTGTCGGGGGTCTGTGGGAATAATCTGAAGCAAATCTATTCAGTGGCAAGAAGGGATCTGTCAAGCTATAATACTGAAGGGCAGGCTTAGGGGTGAGGACGACAAGGAGGCAGGAAGCCTGAGGGCAAAACAGCCTAATGGAGTTTTGGGTTACATACGCACAGGCATTTGGTAGGTAGGATGGGGGAGATGGAGGAGCATCTGGAAGCAGCTGACAAACTTTCCTTTCCCCAAACTAAAGTTAATCTCTTTCTGTGGGAACATGGCACAGTGGGGTGGGTGGAGGGCTTTGTGGACGAGGCTGTAGGTTGGCTGAGAAACCTGGACTGGGGCTGCTGGTGAGGTTATGGAGGGGCAGAGAGTTGGGAAAAATTGTAATTTACACCATGCTTCGTGTGTGTCTTTCTGCTTGTGGGTGCTGTCTTTAGATTATAAACTGTCTGGGACGGGGTCAGCTTCTATTCTGAGTCTGTGCAGCACCTAGAACAGGGTGTTGACCCTGTAGGTGCTACTGTAATAGGAATAATTTAAACATCTCAAAAAAGATGTCTTGGAATTGGAAAAGTTTCAGAAAAGGGCAAAAAAAATTATTAGGGGTATGGAATGGCTTCTGTATGAGGAGAGATTGATAAAGCTAGGAGTGTTCATCTTGGAAAAGAGACTGCTCAGGGGAGATATGGTTGATATCTATAAAATCATGACTGTTGTGGAGAAAGTAGATAAGGAAGTGTTGTTTACTATTTCTCATAACACAAGAACTAAAGGTCACCAAATGAAATTAACAGGCAGCAGGTTTAAAACAAAAGGGAGTATTTCTTCACACAACGCAGAGTCAACCTGTGGAACTCCTTGCCAGAGGATGTTATGAAGGCCGAGACCAGACAGGGTTCAAAAAGAGCTAGATACCTTCATGGAGGATAGATCCTTCAATGGCTATTAGCTAGCATGGGCAAGAATAGTGTCCCTAGCCTCTCTTTGCCAGAAGCTAGGAATGAGCGACAGGGGATGGATCACTTGATGATCACCTGTTCTGTTCATTTCCTCTGGGGCACCTGGCATTGGCCACTGTCGGAAGACAGGATACTGGGCTAGATGGACCCTTGGTCTGAACTAGTAGGGCCATTCTTACCTTTATATGACCTCCATCTGGGATGGCAACACTCTGACTGTGCCTCTTTAGCAAACGCCCTCACTGGTCATTTTAATATAAGTTTGCACGATTTCTTAGCTACTGTCGGGGATGTTCTACAGCAGTGCTTGTGTTACAGAGCTGGAACACTTGTCACCAGCTGAGGAATGGTTTTTAAGGAGAAATCATTAAATGTGTTTAAGAAACAGGCATTATGTAGAGCTGGGGATTCAAGGGCTGCCACTCCAAATCTTCAGCTCTGCCACAGCCTGCCTGGATAAGTTTCTGTCCATACTTCTCTGATTTTGCACATTTGTCAGGAGGGAAAAATAAACCCATTCACCCCCTCCTGGTGTTGTTGGGAATCTTCTGTTTTCAGGAACCATTGCATGCACATAAGGCAGCATTCATAAAACAGGCTGGCTCTGTTATGCATTTGAGTATTAATAAATATTGTCTTTTTCAGGATTATTATGGAATTACATTCCCTGCTCCTGCAACCTTGACAGGCAGAGATGGGAGCCTTGCTAACAACCCATACTCAGGTTAGTACTAATTCAAGATGAGGATGACGGTGAATAGAAGCGTTGATTTCTGAACATAGGACATGCTGCTATGGCCAAAGGAGCAATTCTGGCCTTCTCTCTGCAGACCGCTTAGCCAGCTAGTCCAAACTAGTTAGACAAGAGCAGGAATTGTAAGTGTCTACATTTCAGCTTCTGCCAGTGGATTTCCTTAAAATGTTAATAGGAATATTCAACCAATATATATATCCATACACAAATCCGATCATGGGAAAGAGGGATTTAACGTCCAAATTGTAGTCCATCCCAAAGTCAATACAAGGTTGTTTTTACAGTGCGGTGTCTGAGTTTAGATGACTCCACTGATGGAACTTTTGCTACTGGGAAAGTATCTGCAGCCTAATAACTCTTCTTGGTATTCAGCCTCCTTTGCTCAGCATCAATCTGTTAGTCTTGATTAGACCCATTCAGACCTCTCTTAACGCCTCTCTGACTTCATTCCATTCCACTGTTATTGTTTGTGTTGTGGTAGAACCTACAGGATCTCTACCTCCACACCCCCAGATATTGATGAATGTGCTGCCTTGGAGGCTGTCCCTAGGATACCAGTGTGGTTGACAAAAACAAGGAGTCCTCGTGGCACCTTACAGACTAACAAATTTATTTGGGCATAAGCTTTTGTGGGCTATAACCCACTTCATCAGATGCATGGAGTGGAAAATACAGGAGCAGGTATAAATACCTTGAGAAAATGTGAGTTGCCTTACCAAGTGTGAGGTCAGTCTAACCAGACAATCTAGTTTCCCTTCCTTCATCTTTAATAAGTTGGCCTCGAATGCAAGCCTGACTTTCCTGACTTTTATCTACTGTCTCCAGACCTCTGGTGCTGTGAGGAACTAGAGATCTAATTGGTCATGCTTGGCAAATAGAGACCTTGCAGTGACTTGCATGTTTTTGTCAAAGGCCCTCATTCCTTTAGCCCAGGAGATGTTGCTAGCTAGGTTAACTTCTGGAAGAGTGGTACTTTAACCCAAATAACTGTTTGGCCACTCAGTGCTTATGCTTATAGTACATTTAATATAATGATCTAACACTCAGTGACTGAATCCCTCTGTGTGATAGGTTAGTATTGTTGACTCTATTTTGTCAGTGGGGTAACTGAGGCACAGAGAGTTCTCTCTTGGCCAGGGTCACGCAATGAGCTGATGGAATGGAACCTGGGAGTCCTGACCTGGTCCCTGCTCTCACCACTAAACTCTCACACCCTCTTGACTGTAGCACAAGTCCAGCTCTGGATAGTTTTTGCCAGTGCTGGAGAGCTGAGAAAGCAAAGGATGGGAAACGACCCTCCTGAAACAGCTGATGGCTTTTCTTGCAGGTGATGTAACAAAATTTGGCCGTGGGGATTCTGCCTCCCCTGCTCCCGCTACCACCCTAGCCCAGCCGCAGCAGAATCAGACGCAGACTCACCACACCACTCAGCAGCCCTTCCTAAACCCTACGCTGCCCCCAGGATACAGCTACACGGGGTTACCCTATTACGCCGGCGTGCCAGGAGTACCCAGTGCATTCCAGTATGGGCCCACCATGTTTGTAAGTCATGGGAACTAAACCTTGCACCATTAGCTGCCCTCTTTGTGCTTCTCTAGCTTTGCCCAGTGCAGTCCTGGCCCTTTCAAGCTCCCCCTCTCCTGCAGGGCATTTCTGGTGAAATAAGGCTCAGTTATGTGGAGATTCTTCTTTTGTATGGCAACTTGGCAACGTTCAAGTTTAACATCTGCTCTGTGGTTTCCATGTAAAATGACAGTGTCCATGCAGGACTGGAGGAACTTTAAAGGGCCAGGACTGTAATCTTCTAACTTTATGTAGGCAATGGTGAGTGGTATAGAGCTACAGCAGATTGTTGATCAGTGTCAAAAATTCATTGGGGGTGAGGGCGAGTTGTGAGGGTGTGAAGGTGATGGTTCATCCAGGAATTACAAATTTGAGCCCAACATCATTACAGCAGCCCCTGTTGGCCGCTGGAGTGGGAGGCAGGACCTGAGTCAGTGGAGTGGGAGAGGCTAGAGAAATCAATTAGGTAGAAGAGGCTATGGGACACCAATGGGAGACTGGGCGGCAAGGGGTTCTACGGGGGAGGAGAAGGAGGTAGAGGGAGAAGTGCAGACAGGGTCTGTACAGGGCTTGGATCCAGGCTTTGTGTGTTATTATACAAACTAGATACCAGGCTCCCTGAGTTATGGGGGTGTAATCCCACCGGTGTGTTCGGGTGACTCCGGTTTGTGATCTCCAGCCTCTTGAGGGAATTCATTGTTCACTGTTGGTTTTATAAATGTATAAAAAATGCACGTTTCTTGGCTTGGAGATTAACTAGCAATTACACAGCACAATTATCATGTTTTATCCAAGCTTGGAAGATACTGTCTTCATTTTACAAGAGGGGTAAACTGAGGCAGAGAAGCTGTCTCTCTCACTCTCAAGGCTATACAGCAGTGAGGGTTGGAAGCTAGAGTAGAACTCATGGGTCCTGGATCCCAGTCCTGTGCTCAGAGCACTAATCTCACTGATCTGAGGCACTGCGAAAAGAATCAGGGCTTCCCTGACACTTTGAAGTCTTCACAGCTGGGAAATGCAGCACAATGCTGCCAAGAGAGACATGGGATGCCCTTCCCCACTAGATGGCAGTGGAAACTGGCTTTTATGCTGTTTACTAACTGAGAATGCCTTTTGCCTCCAGCGAAAAAGTCTTGTGGCATCTTGTAGACTAACAGATGTATCGGAGCACAAGCTTTCGAGGGTGAACTGCATGCATCTGAGGAAGTGGGTATTGACCCATGAAAGCTTATGCTCCAATACGTCTGTTAGTCCATAAGGTCCCACAGGACTCTGTCGCTTTTGCAGATCCAGACTAACACGGCTACCCCTCTGATCTTTTGCCTCCAGGTACCTCCAGCATCAGCCAAGCAGCATGGTGTCAATCTGAACACTGCTTCCACCCCGTTTCAGCAGGCAAGCGGTTATGGACAACATGGTTATGGAGCAGGTAAGGTTACTCCAAAGGACACTGCATCTGTGCCATTTAATTTCATGTCTTCAGAGCTGCTTTCTCACAGTAGCCTTATGTCTTGCCCATGTTGGCAGGCTATGACGACTTAACACAGGGAACGGCGGCCGGAGATTACAGCAAAGGAGGCTACAGTGGGTCATCTCAAGCACAAAACAAATCTGCTGGCACTGGACCTGGGAAAGGTAACAAATAAAGGGGTCTGAGGTGCACATAAGCACTTCAGATCAGGGATCCTGCAGGGCAAATTCCCAGTATTCCCAGTGTCAGGTCAACATGATGACCAGCTCTCAAATGGCAAGTCCCAAGCTGTTTCTCCATCTCTCGCATTCAAAATGCTTTTAATGTTCCAAACATTCCTTCTAAGCCAACAGCTGAGTTTGTGTAAGGAGGGGAGTGGCTGAAGTCCAGCTTTGTTCAGTTACACCGAGGAGAAACAGCAAACTGTTACCCCTGCCAGCTGGAAGCTAATGTTCAGATATGGCGGGGGACAGTGGCACTCCACCAACGCGGGGTCCCTGATTGCAGAGCAGCTCTCTCTCTTTGCTGAAATGGTCACCACTTAGATCATGAATGTTATTTACACTCATGATTAGGCTCCAGAATCAGCACCCTTTGAGGTGAAGAGGGCAAGTCACAGCTCTCTGAGTTAGTGTCTCAGGCTCTCTGAAGACTCCATCACTGACAGCGTCCATTCATACCTGGAATGCTTTCTTTGTGTACTGTAAGAGCTAGAACATTGGGTTGTTTTATATGAAAGCTTAAATTCTGCAAATGCTAGTGGGACCACTTGAGAAATGTTCACTGACCACCTGGCACCAACTAATCCAACCCTGACTTAAGTAAATACTGGCCAGAAAAATCTTCCTCAGACCAGCTGCTCAGTACCTGTATCCTCAGCCTTGTTATTCACGTGTCTGAGAGCAGTGGAAACCCAGCCAGCCCAATCCTTTCTCTCATCGGCCAGAGACCTTGATCTTTGTTTCTTGCGTAAGTGAAACGGCTCAAGATGTGAGCCATGATTCTAGTTCAGACTGGGGACGAATAGTCAGTCTCCCAGCTGGTGATCCCCCACGTGGTTCTGATTCTGCCACTGTGGACTGGGGAATCACAGTGTCTTTTAGTGTGCTCCCTAATTTGAGGGGAACATTGACTTCTCTTGATCTAAACGAACCCTAGGTACTATTCAGCTTGGTGCCTTAGAAATGGTGACGTACCTTGTGGATAGTGGGCACGGGCACAGTACACCAGTGGTCTCATGTCTGATTTATAAAAGGAGCTCAGGAAATAGGCCTTTGCACTTTCTTTTGACTCCTAATGTGGGGAATTGTAGAGGATCCGGGTTGGCCTGGAAGGGGACTGCACACCCCCACCAGGAATAGCTTCATTTGATATAGTGGGGGGTGGGAAAGGGGTGTAACAGAGGATGCAGGCAACAGCCTAGGAGCATTATGGGGATCCCAGGAGCAAGGAAAAGTAAGGTTCAGGTTGGGTTGCCTTTGGCTCTTTCGTTGTCAGCGGCTTTTTGTTTTCCAGGTGTTTCTGTGACCTCAAGTAACACAGGTGTGCCTGATATCAGTGGCTCAGTCTATAACAAGACTCAGGTGAGGAGCTATGGCTCGTTTTTTCTGAGAAGTATGGACATGCCCTCCTGTGCCCAAGGGTAAGGTTGCCAACTCACTGGCCTGTGTCATTTCAGCAGGACTCGTCCTCTCAGGGAGCCTCTTGGCTGCCGGTGATTTCTCAGCCCCGTTCCATGGGGTAATCCCAGACTCTGGCCTTTCTCCAGCACTCACTCCACTTGATTTTGAAGAGGACTTCCAAGTGTCTCATTCGACACCACTGCTCTTTTCCATCCTTAGCCTGCTCTTGCCATGCTGACTCATGACAAAGGCTGTTAATGAGGAAGCAAAGATTCCTGCATTACTGCCTGACCTCCGTTGATTTTGATGCTTTTCGATGCTTTTAAAATGTTTTAGGGCTGAATTGTCCTAACCCCAGGGCCATAGCATCACCTCGAGAGGCTGAACTGTGTGGACAAACACACATCTGTAATGATGGCCATTGACTTCCTCTGCTCCTTTTGGGTTGTGTGCGCACATTGATTCCAGATCACTCCGTCTTCCACCCAGTGCCGTTGTCTTGTGGCTGTTTGTGGTGCGACTAGTGTCCCTGTGAGAAGCTGTGGAATGAATGGGCTTAAATACTAATTCCCTGTTCCCCTCTCTGGAGCGTGGAATCCCTGTGCCTTTTGTAAGGGCATTGGGGTGGGGATCCATGTAGGGATTTCTGCCTCCCTGGGGGCTGCTCCTGCGTTTCTGATGAGTGGGGCTGTCCTGTCTCTGAACAAATGCACCCAGGCCTCAAGCCTGCTGCTCAGCACCAGATGAGAGGGGTTGGGGACTTGAAGCAAAACTCCTGCTGTGACCTCTTCTGCCATTTTTACTGAGCAGCCCGACTGACTTTGTGATGAGCAAATTGATTGCTAAGAACTGGCTGGTTTTTTGCTGGTCTGCTGCATTATATAGAATGTGCATGAATTTCCTGCCTGTGGGGAAGCCAAGAGGCCATCTTCTAATGTTAACAACCGGCACAATTTAATGTCTGTCAATGGATCATTTAATCTTGCATCACGGGCAGTCACTGCTTGTCTGTGGTCATATCCACAATGTACTAAGGACTTTCTAAACACTAAGAATGGTTTCTGCTCTGAGGAGCCTGCAGTCTAAGGACAAACGAGTAGACAGGAGAGACACAGGGAAATCACAATGGGCAATAGATAGCCAAGTCAGCTGAGTCACTCCAGGTAGCACTGTAGCGTGCCTTTAGGAGACAAGGTAACACCTGAAATCTCTAGCTAAAGCGCTGATGTGTATTGGATCTGGGTTTGTTAAAGTTCTCTTGGTTCAGGCCACTCTTGCCCTTGTTCGGTCACCAGAAGGGCTCTGAGGAAAGTGTCTAATTTCTCCCCTGTTGCCTCCATGCAGACGTTTGACAAGCAGGGATTCCATGCCGGCACACCGCCTCCTTTCAGCCTGCCATCTGCTCTTGGATCCACTGGGCCCTTGAACCCTGGTGCTGCCCCAGGCTATGCTCCAGCCCCTTTCCTGCATATCCTGCCTGCACATCAGCAGCCTCATTCCCAGATGCTGCATCACCACCTCCAACAAGATGGGCAGGTGAGTCTGTCAATCCCTGGTGCCTTTCTGAGTAACCAGATGACCATCAGCCGGAGAGCATGTCCAAACTGATCCCGCCCATCACAGGTTCTCTGTCCTGTTCCTTTTGGCTCTGCCCATTGGCAGAGTGCCTCAGTGGGTAATACAGACTAAGCTGCCATGTAGCCTTGGGCAGGCTGATCCCAAGAGGCTAACACATCTTTGTGGCAGTGTTTCCCTTGGTGCGCACAATCTCAGTGCAGAGACAGGCAGCTCTAGCAGCCAGCAGAGACTGCTGCTGTCCTTTCCTGGGCAGGTGACGGAGATGTGTACAACCATCGTAATTGTTCTGTGACAATAAAAGGAATACGGCTGGCAGCAAAATAAGGCCCCTCGCCAGCTTCCCTAAAATCTCCGGTGGTTTTGCATTCAGTTTCTCTTCCCTTCATCTCTGTTAATGTCTCTTGAAAAATTTGCAAAGTTCTGCTCTAAGAGTCTGAACATAACTCATTGTTTCCCTGTCCCTGGATGTGTCTGACTTCACACCTGTGCGCTCTGGTGTCCCAGCCCTCCCTGGAGGAACCTCCTTTGCCCGTCCAACTTGTGGCAAAATGATTTTCAGAGCAACCAGATGTTGGATTCCCTTGACTTGTCGAAAGCTGGGCACTGACCATGCCCTCACTATGTAATTTCAAAGAATCTTTTCCATGCAACAGATTATTGCTCCTAGCTAATCACTTAAGCCATCTCCTTGCTGCTACTGCAGTGGCAAGAACAATTTCTGGCTGAAAAGAGGCAGCGAAGTGGCTGGCTGACTTGTCCCAGGTGGGACAAGCCTTGTGGAAATGAGCTTACTCAGCACTCTGCCATGTGTTCTGTGGGGTTCGCTTTGGCTCTTTGTGGATTTTGGTGAGGCTTGGGGCAGGGTGATGCTGGAATTCTCAACTCTTCCTCCAGAGTGGGGCCAAGGGACACCATGTCCCTGCTTTAACATAGACCTTGCTGCTTTCCAAGGCCCCACCCCAGGGCTGCTGAGAGATGGAGGGGGCAGGCAGGTCTTTTACTGCTCTAAGATAATAAATGCAGTGTGATTCCCAAGGCTTCAGGATTAGGGATCCAGCCCCGGTGGCTTCTGATCTGAACATGTGCTCCCTTTTCTTTTCTTTCCAGGGTGGATCCGGCCAGCGTAATCAGCCAAGCACCATGCAGCAAAAGTCTCAGGCTACCAAAACCGCCTATGGCACTTCTCCATACTGGACAAACTGAAACCGAACGAAAGGAAGGGGAGAGGCAGTGGGGAGACTGAAAGAAGAAAAAGCTGATGCCCATTCCTGGAACTATTAGGAGAAAAAGAAACTGCTCAGCCAAACATCTGTGTGGGGAGAACTGCAGCCAGCCATCCTCCTGTGGCTCTCGCCCGCTCCCTCTTTGAGTTGCTGTTGTATGTAATATATTTATGTATGTATTTGTAAATGTAATAGAGCCTACATGTGGTTTCTGCATCTTTGCAGCCTGTTTTATTTTCTTTGTAGGGAGAATTAATTATTCACTTCCATTCTGCACCAGGGCATCTTCCTTTGTTTTGTTTTTTTAAAGCTCTATGGGCTTCATAATCTGTCAAGAGACAAACTGTGCCATTTGTGTTGAAGAAGGAGCCCATTCATTTAACGCCATTCATAGTTCAGGCAGATGGGAAGGCCTGGCCCAAAAGACAAATCAAGGGGTCTGTGTCCTGTTGGTTTGATTTTTTTTTTCTTTCCGATATAGCTGTTACTTTTTTAAACCTGTTTTGTGGGTCCTCTCCCTTCTTTTGTCCCCGACTTCCCCCCACCGCCTCCGGCGGGGAAGACTAACTCTTGTGGACAGTTTTGTTACTGTGGCCACGAGCTGCAGCATCCTCTTTTTATTTCACAATTTTTAAATAAATAAAAAAAAAATTGACAGGGTTTTTTGTTTCTCTAGCAAGAGACTTTGGATGGCTCAGTCAGTGTGTCCTGGAACCTCCTTTGCATCATTAGAGGCAAAACTGTGTAGCGGTTTCTTAAATAAAAGTATAAGCTGTGTCTTGTACCTCTTCTTGCCCTGAGTCACTCCCCCCCAGGATACCTGGAGCAAATGGATGGAAACTTCATAACCCCTCTCCACTTTTTTTTTTTTTTTTTTTAAAGACTGATGGAGGAAGCTCTTAGTCCTTCCTGTCCTGCACCAGTACGGTGACTGTTTTAGAAGTTTCATTTCTTTTTAGCCCTTACTCCACCTAATAATAAAGATCTGAGCGTATAACTGGTGTTTGCCGTCTCCATTCACAAGGACTTTCTAACCCCCTTCCCATTCCCTCTCCTGCAGACAGTGGGATGACCATACCAGCATGGGTACAGGGTTTTGGGGAGAAGGGGGGTCTATGCCTTCAAAGGTACTAGTGGCTGTTTAGAATTGGGTAGCAAGCTGGATCCCTGCTAGTTAAGCCTAGTGAATGTAAAGGGAGTTCTGAGGGGTGCATGGCAAGATCTGTGCATCTCATCCTGGAGCTATTTAGCTAGCTGGAGCCTGTTACTCTGCAGCCCTGTGCAGTGGAAATAGCATCTCCTTTCTTCATTGTATTACCTCCCTGCTTTTTCACTAGATGGCCTTCAGGCTGGTTCTCTCCTCAGCATTCTGCTCCCCCAGAAATGTACAGCTTGTGGGCTTTAAAGAAAGATTTATCCCTGGACACTGGCAGCTTTTTTAATCAGCAGGACAAATGTAAAAGTGGCCCCATGTAACAGCATGTGCAGTGAGACTCTCCGGCAGCTCTAGCCAGTTTGTATGTGCTAGAGAGGTTGGTAAGGAAGGGTAGAGGCACGCTGCCTTCCAATGCTCTTTCTAAAGAAGGGCCGGGGGGGAGAGATTGTGGGCTGAAGTTCAAGGGAGAGGTGAAGTCACCAGAAATGGGGCCAGAGTAAGCAAGGAATACAGAAGACTTAACTTGCTGGCATTTTCAGTAGGTTTCTTAGAAAATGGCTGTCAGCCCAAATGTGTCAGCTCTGCTCCTGTTTGTGAGCACAAATTCCCTGTCAAGGGGGAGCTGCAAAGCCCCAGAGATGGTCCTTTGCCTGTGTGCTAAAAGCCACTGAGGAATTCCATGGGGTGTGTGTTGCTTACAGATGGGTTTAGAAGTCCCGAGGACTCCATGTGTAACTGAGCAATGACACGGGGTTTTCATGCTGGCTTCAATTGGATCATCTTTGCTGTGATTTATGTACTGCTAGGGTAAGACCGCTTAGTGCAACAGCATTTTGCCCTGTGTGAGCTGCTCCCGTGGAGGTGGAATTCAGGGCAGCACAGAACCATCCAGACCCCAAGTTCCCTTGCAGGACACCTTTAATGCTTCCCTGTGGGAAGGAAAGGGACCAGTTTTCTTGCCAGGTGCCTCAGGCTGAGGAAGAGGTAATGAATCTCCTTTAGGAAAAATGGAAATACTTTAAATGATTTTGGGATCCAAACTTTTCAAAGGCTACTCAAGCCTGAAAACTGCTTTTACTGAGGTTTTTCTGCATCTGTTTCCAGCATGAAGCAAAAACAGGTCGTGGTAGGAAAGTCTTTCTGGACTTCTAATAGAGTAGCTAGAGAATGGTAAACACTAGCAATATCCGTCTCCCCACCCACCCCTTTTTTTGTTTGTCAGAGAGGTGGGGAGGAAAGTTAAAGCTAGCCATGCAATATTCTCTTTGAACTTTGAGGCCTTGGACAAGATTTTGAAGTGTGTATTTTTAAAAAAAAAACTCGTGATGTAGGTGAACAGTCAAAGTTAAGTGGGGTTCTTAGGCCTCTAGGGGAGGTGCATACAGGTAACATTTACACAACTGCTCCCAGTTGGAAAGTCACACTCCAGCAGACCAGCATGTTCTCTGAGAACCAATTACAGAGTTTTGGGTGGTTTCTGAGCTATAGGCCCTCTAGAGGGGGGTAAGTTTCACCCTTTACTATGCTTGACTGCAGTAAGCTTACTCAGAGATGGCTGTGGGAGAGGAAACCAGGTCTACTACTGGTACAACCACAGACTCATTTGAGAGTTGAGAACCTAGACACAATGAGTGAGGAGAGGAGTCACTGGTGGATATATTTGCTGACTTAATTATAGGCAGGTGCTGGAAAGAGCACAGTTTGAGTCTGTGAGAACACAAGAATGGGTGTACTGGGTCAGATCAAAGGGCCATTCAGCCCAGTATGCTGTCTGCTGCCAGGGACCAGGGAGTGAGCCTAAGTAGTAAGGATCAAGTGATCTCTTGCCTGCCATCCATCACCCTCCTCTGACAGAGGCTAGGGACACCATTCTTGTTAATAGCCATTAATGGACTTAACCTCCATGAATATATCCAGCTGTCTTTTAAACCCTGTTATAGTCCTAGCCTCCTCAGGCAAGGAGTTCCACAGGTTGACTGTGCGCTATGTGAAGAAAAACTTTGTTTTAAACATGCTGCCCATTAATTTCAGTTGGTGGCCCCTAGTTCTTATGAGAACAAGTAAATAACTTTTCCTTATTCACTTTCTCCACACCATGCATAATTTTATATA
This sequence comes from Dermatemys mawii, assembly GCA_007922305.1. Lineage (NCBI taxonomy): Eukaryota > Metazoa > Chordata > Testudines > Dermatemydidae > Dermatemys > Dermatemys mawii. The sequence goes on along the minus strand of ML677491.1, from coordinate 2,256,900 downwards.
CCTCTTTTCCAAGCTGAAAAGTCCTAGCCTCTTTGACCTGTTCCAAACCCCTAATCATTTTAGTTCCCCTTCTCTGAACCTTTCCTAATGCTCTTATATCCTTTTTGAGAGGAGCAGACCACATCTGTATGCAGTAGTCCTGAGGCAGGCACACCATGGCTTTACAGAAGGGCAATAACATATTCATCTTATTTTCTATCCCTTTTTAAAAGATTCATAACAGCGTGTTTGCTTTTTGACTGCTGCTGCACACTGCATGGATTACTTCAGGGAACAATCCACAATGACTCCAAGCTCTTTTTCCTGATTAGTTGCTAAATTAGCTCCCCCCCCCACATATCATCTTGTATGTGGAGTTGTACCCTTAACCTAGCAGGAATTAGGTGATGTAACATGATTACCAGATTGCCGAAGTGGGGGATATGCATTCACCAGTTTCTATCATGAAGGGTCAAGCCCTTCCCTTTTCAGAAGGGTGTGGTGGTGTTAATCTACTTCCTCAACTTGTAGCAGCTCAGATTTTTAGAACTCCCTAGCATTAAGAGTAGCTCGTTCAGTGACTAGCTGGCTCTGACTCTGCAGAGACCAACTTTGCCAGCAGTGGGGATAGTCATCGTATGTTGTGTAACTCATTCAGCTACTAATTGCTACAGGTAGTTTTGCATGGTATGTCTACACTGCCATTGGACACTTAGTTAAAGGGGCTATTTAAGCACAGCATAGATGTCTGCTGGTTCCTAGAATGGCCTGCAGTCTGGTGCCTTTTTTAACTGCAAATAAAAGCCCACAGGTGGCCTGTGCCACCTGACTCAGGTTATCAGGGCCATTTAACTGCAATGTAGCCATCTATATGCTCAGCCTTAAGATGGCACCTGCAGCCTTTCATTACACCTCTAGATTAGTACTGAAAAGCACCAGTAGCACCAAGCTCTCTTGTTGGCCATTCTCCATCTCTTTGCAGCGCAGGTGTCAGCATTGCTCTTTGTGGCTGGGCTTTGGAGAGGGCTAGGCCTAAATCCACTGAGCTCTGGCAAATATGGAAGGGAGAAGAAGGGTTTGGGCAGTTCCCCTAGAAACCAGGCTGAGCCCTCCAGTCCTTTCCTGGAAGTAGCGCTCATCTCCCCTCGTTTACTGCTGCCTCTCTCCCTGTGTTGTGAGCAGATGAGCTGCATCTTCTTCCTGCCTGCAGACCTTGGCCCCTGCTCTTCTGGTCAGCACCAGCTCCAGGAGTAAAAGGCCCTGTAGCAGTTTGAGCTTGGGCAGAACTAAACAAGCTCCCTTCCTGTGGGAGCAGGATCAGCTGTTTTACACCATCCTGGCTGCCTATGCCTTGGTTCTTCTATTATCGCATGTTCTACTAAGAGCAAGCAGATTGGCCAGCTCCTTCCCAGTGACTGATTTGTCCCTCTCCCTCAAGAGGTGGCCAGGCACCTCAGTGCTTCACTGTTGGCAGGAAGTATATTTCAACTGTGGTTATTTTGGGGCCTTCAGGCAGGTGAGACTACCAGAACTAACTACACCACTGAGCTTATGTACCTGCATTCTAGCACTTCCCTGACAATGTGAGAGCTAGTCAGAACCTTGCATGGCTTTGGGATTAACATTTGCAGGTAGGCCTAGGGGTCTAGACTAGATAGGAGGGGGTCTTCTCTTCCCTTACATTATCCTCTCACCGTAGGACTAGGGTCCAGAAGAATTTGTAAAGGTGTGAAACTAAAGCTTATAAAGCTGATACACTAAGCGGGTAAGGATAGTGTAGTTGCATATTCCACCTCTGCTGTGTTTCTTGAGGGGTCATTTCCTCCCCTTACTGCTTGCTGAAACAAACTTTACCCCCATGCCATAAATTAGTTTTTAGCAGTAGCATGTTATCGTGAGTGGGTTTTCACTAGAGGGCAACATATGAACAGGCCCTGCTCTGTGTTTAGGCCTAGTGTAGCATTTGTTCATTCTAACCTCAGCAAATAGTCATTTGGAGGGGGAAGAGAAATGGGGGGATTGAACTTCAGCCTGAGAATTCTAATCTGACCCAGTACACACCTGTCTGCAAGGTCAGCTTTCTTCAACCACAGCTTGGCTTAAGAGCTGACAGGGTATAGGCTACTCCAGTAGCTGTTTTAAGTCTATTTCCACAAGGCACGTTGTGCTATAGCCATGCTTTGCGCCTATTGAAATCAGCAGCAAAGCTTGTTACTTCAAGGGGAACATGCTCAGGTCTTGTATAAAGCAAGATAGACTGGAATTAATCCAATTGCCTAAATCTAAGAAAAAACCTGGACCCCCTCTATTACATTACTCAGCTTTCTTTTATAACATGCTTAAGAGCGCTCTCCTTTGTCAGAGAAACTTACTGTTTTCATTTAGTCCTGCCTCAGCAGGGATCCAGACTAGGTGACCTCCTGAGGTCACTTGCAGCCCTGCATTTCTATGCATTTATCAACGATGCTAAGAGTTCAGTAGTTCAATACTTTTCATGCTGTAGTCACGCCTCAGTGATAGTCTCTTCCTCTGCTCTGATCTTTCCTAAGACCATTCTTGGAGTGGGTAAGCTTTTCCCCACCCTGCCATTAATGCTAAAGACTAGCACTTTGGGGGCAAGTTCCATCTCTTTCTTTATACAACCCCTTGAATACAGGGTGTTGATAGAACCCCAGCACCCCTTCAAAGGGTGGCATTGAGAGCTTTTAACATGCAACACCATGGTCTGGGGGACAGGGAAGTAACAATACAAAAGGATATTTTTATTTCACATTTTATTAGTAGACAGATGTGCAGAAAAGACAAAATAAACTACTGAAGGGGAAGACAACACAAATGCATCAGTTAATCCTTCCTGGTAAATTATATTGAAGGGGGGAGGAGGAAAAAAAAAAAAAAACTTCCAGGATTTTCAGCTAAGAAAACTACTAAGAAAATCTAGTGCACCCTGCTGGTTTCAGAATGGTTGAAAACTGCACTTGAATTAGAAATGTAAACGTCAACATTGGTTGGGTGTAAGAGAAGATGACACAGGCCAGGTAAACATTTTTCTTCAATCTCTTAAATAGTTTCAGTCATACTTCAGTTGTTTGTATCTTGAAAAGGACACCAGCACATCAACAAGCAATGACAGCATTGGGGGGAAGGGGAGACAAGTTAATCTGGCTAATGTAGGAGCTCTCGGCACAGGTTGTTTTTTTTAATAAAAGGGTAACAGAAGAATCATGATAATGCATCTTACAACACCAAGCTTGAGAATACAAGTCACTGGAGAGTATACAGTGAAGACGGTCAAAGTACAAGGGAAAGATCCTGAAAGATGCAGTATCCTCATTTCAAACCAAGTCATCAGCACAAAGCGTGTTGCATTGATTGGGTTGTTTGCTTCCCTATCTTAAGTCACACTCATCCCCTTCACCATGACCACCACACCAAAACAAAGGAAACAAGTAGTGAGGCTAGTTTCCCTAGAAGCATGACTGCCTCAGAAGGAATAGTTCTCCTAAGAACTATTCCCATGAAGGAGTTCAAGGGATAGGCGCTTGGTTCTCGCGATCTAATTGCACTGGATACATTCCTAGTGGTTTTTAAGAAGCTAATACACCGTAGGTGCTCAGTCTGGAAGTCTACATGTCTGCCTGAAACAGTTTGCCTTAGTGGGAACTGCACTACGCGCCTGATGCAGAAGCCCCATTTGCTCACTCTAGAAGTGCCACAGGGAAAAGATCCTTCATTCCTGGAGAGGAGGGTGGGCAAAGCCAGATGAGACTCAGCAGAACTCAATCCGACTGAGTAAGGAGAGGGACTGACTAGCAGCCAAGGGAATGCCACACAGGCAGGCAGACTGAGGTCCTTGTATCCGGTGTGAGGACATGGGCGGAGGGATGCTAGTTTATGTAGGAGGCTGCCTTTAAATCAGTAAGGCACAACAGGGTGCTTTTGCCGGTCATGCTATGGGGCACACGGAGGGAGGGTTTCCCACCAGCAAGCTAGTACCAATATCTCATACCACCTCCTGGAATGTCTTGATAGGATCTCACAAGAGCCTTCAGAAAGGAAGTGTCACATTTTCTTCTTATTTCTCTCCAGGCTGGGCTGGGGTGGGTGGGAGGGTTGAACCAACATAAGACACATTAGAAGTGAACCCTGTGTTTCCAGTCCTGGGCATAAAATGTTCCTGCTCTTTCCTTGTACTTGAGGCTGGACTTTCAACTCTAACAGCTGACACCTGACTTCAGCAGCTTTTTATTTAAAAAGAAATCAGCTCCCAGCCTAGGGAATACATCTGCTCTTCAGATACCCGGCCATCACAGCCCTTGTGATCACAGAGCCAGCACTCCCAACTTTCACTTGATTAACAAGGTAGGCGGCTTCCCCAGCTAACCAACTCTGAAGAGGCAGGGTTAGTGAAAGGTGGTGACATGCCACTGGAAACCTTGAGGACAAGGGGGCAACCAAGATGTAATTAAAGAAGTCTAACAGTCTGACCTGACAGTCCTTACGCCCCACCCCCACCCCATAGGTGAAATGCCCTCTGAAGCCAGATTGTCACTCCATGCCACTAGAATAGGTTCTTGAAGTGATGAGCTCAGTATATTGAAATGCTGTCCTAACCAGTGGGCAAAACGTAGTCTCAAAGGCCAACTTGTGGTGCCACACTGCAATCAAATCACAAAAATGCTTTATAATGGATTTGTGATGTCAAGCAGGTGAAGCAATCAAATTCTGCTGGGGGCATGCAGGGGAGGGGAGCTATTTTTCCAGCCTCAAGAAGTTTGAGGCTGATAGGTCAGATCTTCTGCCAAAAGCTCCCCAGCACATGCAGGAGATTCTGGGGTCCCTGAACTTTGCACACCACCCAATTAACATGCTGAAAGCCCAGCTGCAGCTATTTCTAATCCTGGTTTGCAGAGCTCCCTTCAGTAATCTGGGTCCAGGCACTTCCTTGACACTGCTCTTCAACTGTGAACAAGCTAGCATCAGCATTTGAGACGTGACCACAACAAAGCTGTGTCATCGGGATCCCCTTTCTCTCTCCAGTAATGAGGACAGTCTTGGTTTGATGGTCGATTCAGAAAGTCTACCTACTGATAAGCAAGGGGAAGGCCAGACTGGTAGGTCTAGTTCTTGTGAGCACATTGTTGTGCAAGGGAATTTCAGATTCTGACTTAAGGCCCACAATCTACAGCAGCAAGTCTTGGGAGCCCCTATCTAGTGCCATCTCACAACTAGTATTACTCATTTAAATCAACAAGAAAGTGGATGCTAAGTCAACAGCAGGCATTCAGGGTGCAGAGAAGAACTGGCAGCTATGACAGAGACTCTCCAGAGGTGTAGTAGCTTATTGAAAACAGCAGATTCTAGACACCGAACACATGCCCTAAGGCTAATACTGGCTGGCTGAACTGCCCACCACTTTTAAGGAGGCCAACTTTGCATTTTGAAGGAGGAGAGGAGTTAAGTTGGTATTTTCATGATTCCCTCCCAACAATGGGAGCCAGCAGCAGCATTCTAACAAACGGCATAGTGATGGCTAAACCCCAACCAGTCTGAAAAATAAATAGGAACCCAGGGCTCAGTTGCACAGATGCGAAGTGTTAAGTGTTTATTTTAGGGTTCATATCATACACTTTGTAAAAAGGCAGCTGATTCTGTCACCCTCTGGGCGCAAGGCTCCAGGGGATATCTACTTCCTAACCAGAACAGGCTGAAAAGGAATACTGTACCTTTCAGTACCACATTCCATCAAGCTCAACACACAGTAGCTTACACTCTCCATCCTAAGCCTTGGAAAAAGGAAAAACCACCACCACAAAGCTACACAAATGTGCACACGCTATTGTAAATGGAGCAGCTAAACCTTGGCAATTTGCTTTTTGTGTGGGTTTTTTTTCTTCCTAGTAAATGCAGCACTTGTGAACTCCCAAGGACCCAACTTCCAATGGGTTCGTTCCAGCTTTAAATACATTAAACATCTGGATGCAAGACTGTGTTTAATTAAAGTAAACACAGACCAAACCTGTTTCCTCTGTGAACATTTTGTAGACGTGAGAGGGGGAGTTTTTCTTTCTTAAAGAAGAAATCATAATACAGTGATGAAAGGGTTAAGAATGCAAGAATTCAGACATTCTGTGAAGGGTCTGTGTCCCTCTAAGAGGTCCATAAAAAAGAGCAGAGATCCATACAGCAGGAGACAAGAGTTTGTTGTTGATTTCCCCCGTGTTTTTTTTTTGCTGGACTGTTGCTAGGTTACCACTGCTCCCTTTTGGCCTGAATCGGCAGGGCAGTACAGGGACATGTAGGGAGCAGGTCACGACTCTTCGTTGCCAGAATCATCATCATCGTAACACTCAGCATCTTCCTCCTCCTCATCTTCATCATCAATGTCGTCATCGTACAAGTCGTCATAAAGCAAATCTGAACTGTTGTCATTGGAAGGCACTTTAGTTTTGATGCAGTACTCTGCCAGTGTAGTGGGGACCTTCACGCCATCCTTCTCCGCCTCAGCCTTGGTAGCCAAAACCTGTTTCCTGCAAGGTAGAGGAAAGAAACCAGCAATGTGATCACAGGTTTGGGTTCCAAGAGAGCTGTAGCTTTCCCTTCCAAACACTTGCAGAGCAATCTCCAAGAACAACGTAAACCTCAACCGGGGCACAAACAATGAAGTCATTTCGGCATATGCATTCCAAAGGAAGCCAGCAGTTGAATCAAAAGTATAGCAAGTGAAGCTTACACACAACTTTGTTTTCCTCCAGTCACTAGTGTGGGGTTGCTACAAATGGTCATCAGTCCCTGTAAACTTCCAAAATTCCAGTATCACAAGATAGTATATTTTAAGGTCCAATATTAGTGACTTGCTACCTGTGACTAATTAATGCAATGAACTTTGCATAAGCTAATCTTCCTCTTTCCAAAAAGGGGTCCTTAAAAAAAGCCCAATCCCCATTATGGAGTGGTTTCCTTCAAAGGCTATGGTTTCAAAGTTTCTCCAAAAGCATTTAAGTTTTATCCAGCTCTACTTAGGATGGCATTTTCAGAAGTGCTTAGCATTGCTGTGCTCCCACTAAAGTAAATGCAAACAGAGCTAAATCAATGCCAAGTGCTTTTGAAAATCCTGTCTAAATGTTTACTACCTTGAACTACAGCTATCCAGTCCTTTCTAGCAACACTGTTTGGAAGCCATTACGGCATGTGTAAACAGTTACCTCTTACAGAAATCTTGATAGATTAGCCAGCTGATAACTAGGGTTCTGCCTTTAAGAGACAAGACACGCTCTCAGTTACAGTTGGCCATCCACATGTTTCACTGAGGAAAGGGTTGACTGTTTCATTCTCACACCATGACATTCCCCCCCCTCACCCCCCAACACCACTGGGGACATTTCTTCAACTGATGTGAGTTGGTGCTATGGGACTGTGCAAAGGCAGAGGATCTTGCCCCAACACTTATGCAACATGAGCCTGATTTAATGATCGGCAGTCAGTTCCAAACCAGAACTCAACATATTCCTAAAGTGTGCCCTAAATAAAGGGCTGGCTCCATGCATGTCCAGTCACTACCACCTGGGGAAGGGAGAATCCTCCTGCAGTCAGAAGGGCTCTTGAAAGCTTACTGATGGAGAGGGCCTTACTGCCTTTACCAGGTTCTTCAGTAACTGGGGACTTAGAAGTCCCAAGTTCTGTTAGGGATCACCACTCTAAATGAAAGACAGGCAGAGTTTTTAACAGATGCTTCAAGCTCAAACATGCACTGCAGATTTTGTTAAGTAAGGTTACAGTACAGAAACAGCATTTAAAATATGAGAGGGTCTGGAGTGCAACCTAAAGTGAACAGATTAAGCATGGAGTTAAAGTTACATGAGTAATGAATCATTCACCAAGCCACGTAGGCAATGCGCAAAGGGAATGATCCAGGCGGGGATTTGTTAGTGGCCAAAGGACTTTGTTCTGGCATAATACTCATACAATCTGACAAAGCAAAGCAGTCAAAAGATATGTTAACCCTTTTGTGCCAGCAGTCAGCATCAGCAGCATACTAAGGGTGCTCTAGCAGAGAAATGGCTTTAAGATTAACTATAACCTTCTAAAGAGAGCCAAAGTAAGAGCTTCCAGAGATATTCAGGTTAGAAGTGACAACTTATTTATGTTTGCAGTGTTGTTGGAGCAGTGTTGGTCTCAGAATATCAGAGACAAGGTGGGTGAGGTAATATCCTCTATTGAACTAAAGTTGGAGGACAGAGAAGCTTTCAAGCTACACAGAGCTCTATTTCAGGTCTGGGAAAGCTACTCCATGTCACAGCTAAGTACGTATGAGACGGAACAGATTAGTGCATGAGATATGCTAAACAAACAGAAGTTGGTCCAATCAACAAAAAAAATGAATACATTTATGTGACTCTGATATAGAATCCTAGAAGTGCAGGGCTGGAAGGTACCTGAGGAGGTCATCAAATCTCAACCCCCTGTGCTCAGGCAGGACCAAATACACCTAAGCCACCCTGACAGGTGTTTGTCCAACCTATTCTGAAAAACCTCCCAGGACGGGAATTCCACAGCCTCCCTTGGAAGCCTCTTCAAGATCTTTACTGCCCTTGTATAGAAGGTTTTCCCCTAATCTCCAACCTAAATCTCCCTTGCTGCAAATTAAGCCCATTACTTCTTGTCCTGCCTTCAGTGGACATGCAGAACAGTTGATCACCATCTTTATAACAGCCCTTAACATACTGGAAGACTTATCAGGTCCCTCCCTCAGTCTTCTCTTTAAAACTAACCATGCCAAGTTTAGCCTTTCCTCAAATGTCAGGTTTCAAAACCTTTTATCATTTTTGTTCTTCTTTGGATGCTCTCCAATTTGTCTACATTTTTCCTAAGGTGTGGTGCTCAGGATTGGACACAGTACTCCCACTGAGGCCTCACCAGTGCCAAGCAGGACAATTACGTCCTGTGTCTTACACACAATGCTTCTATTAATACAATCCAAAATCACTTTTTTTGCAGCTGCATCAAGTTGTTGGTTCATTCAGTTTGTGATCTAGACAACTCCCAGATTCTCTTCATCAGTACTATCACCTAGACAGTTATTTCCCATCGTGTAGTTGTGCATTTGATTTCTCCTCTATGAGTGTAGTACTTTGCACTTGTCTTTATTGAATTTCATCTGGTTGATTTCTGACTAATTCTTTAATGCGTCTAGGTCATTTTGAATTCTAATCCTGTCCTCCAAAATATTTGCAAGCCCTCCCAACTTGAGGTCATCTGCAAATTTTACAATGACACTCTCCACTCCATTATCCAAGTCATGAATGAGAATATTGGTTTGTACTGAACCCAGGACTCACCCCTGTGGCACACCACTAGATAGAGTAGTTCTCAATGGCTTGCCGTCGAGTGGGAGGGCCTAAGTAGCCTTTCAACCAAACTGTGCACACAGCTTAAAGTATTAAATTAAAACATTTCCTAGTTTGCTTATCAGACTGTCATGTGACTGTCAAAAGATTGACTAAAAATCAATACATATCCCATCTACAGCTTCCCCACCACCACCACCACGCCTGTAGCCCTGTCAAAGAAGGAAAGTAGGTTAGTTTGGCATGACTTGTTCTTGATCAATCCATGCAGGCTACTTCTTATAATGCTATTATCTGCAAAGTGCAGAGTAACTGATTACTAAATATTTTGTTCTAATATCTTTCCAGGTATCAAAGTGAGGCTTTCTAGGGCCTGGGCTACACTTGGGGGGTGGGGGTCAACCTCAGATATGCAACTTCAGCTCGCAAATAGCATAGCTGAAGACAGGGTATCTTAGGGCGACTTACCTGGCCGACCACACAGCAGCAAGTCAACCGCTGCCCCTGCCCCTGCCCCATCAACTCTGCTTCCGCCTCTTGCAAAGGGAGTTATGGAGTCAACGCGGAGCGCGCTCGGGGATCAATTTATTGCATTTTATGGTAGACACGATAAAAAAAATCGATACATTGATCATTACTCAGCAGGTAGTGAAGACGTACCCCAGTCGAATTCCCTGGAGCCTCTTTGTTCCTGCATTTTAAAGACAGGCAAACAATGTACCTCTCTCTAGTCTTCTGGGACCTCACCCATCTTCCAGAACTCATGGAGGACAATTGCTAACAGTTCTGAGATTGCGTCAGCTAGTTCCTTAAGTATTTTAGGATGAATTCCATCAGGCCCTGCTGACTTGAATGCTTCTAACTTACCTAAATATTCTTCAGCCTATTCCATTCCTTCCCTATTTCGGCTTGTGCTCCTTTCCCCCCATTGATATTGTGTTGAGTATCTGGTCATTTTTAACCATTTTAGTGAGACGGACGCAAATAGGCATTAAACATGCCAGCTTCTTGACGGCATCCGTTATTAGCTCTTCTCTTCCCCATTAAGTAGAGTACCTACAGTTTCCTTTATATTTTTCCTGCTCCTAATGTATTTAAAGAACTTCTTATTGGCTTTTGACTTTTGTTAGGTGTAACTCATATTGTCCTTTAGTCTTTCTGCTTTTGTCCCTATTTGCTTGTGCTTTTTTTTGTAGACATCCTTAGCAATTCATTCATGTTTCTACTTTTTGTAGGATTCCTTTCTGAGTTGCAGATTAAAGAGCTGCTGATTGAGCTATACTGGCCTTTCTATTCTTCCTATCTTCCCTTCTCATTGGAATAGTTTGCAATTGTACCTTTAATATGGTCTCCTTGAGGAACTGCCAGCTCTCCTGAACCATTATCCCTTAGATTTTCTTCTGATGGAACACCACCTACTAGCTCTGTGTTTGTTGAAGTCTGGGTTTTTTTGTTCGTTTGTTTTTTGGAAGTCCACTGTTCCTATTCTGCTGCTTTCACTCCTTCCTTTCCTTAGGATCATGAAACCCATCATTTAATAAGCACTTTTACCCAAATTTCCTTCAACCTTCAGATTTGCAAACAATTTCTCCCTGTTGGCCAGAATCCAGTCTAACATCCTCCACTTTCTGAAACAAGAAGTTGTCCAAGAACTTATTGGAAGTGTTGTGTTTTGCCATGTTACTTTTCCAACAGATGTCTGGGAAGGTCCTATTAGTAAAGTCTCCCATTACTAATGGGCCTTGTGTGTTGGATATTTCTGTTTGTTCTAGAAATCCCTCATCTACCTCTTCTGATTTGCTGATCTACAGTAGATCCATATCATGAAGTCACCCCTCCTGATCCTCCTGCCTCTATGTTTACCCAGAGACTTAACTGGTCTGCCTCTCATCTTCTTTTGGATCTCAGAACAAATGTGTATATTCTTGATGTACAATGCAACACCAACTCTCGTTCACCTTCCTGAAGATGCTATCACTGTCTATACCAATATTCCAGTAACGAACTTCCCCTACCAAGTCATTGATATTATAACAAACTCCCAGTTTTTCCTGTTTATTCCCTGTACTCCTTGCATTAGTGTATACATATCTAAACTTTTAAGGAGACCTCCTCCTCCCCCAATTTCACTCATTGCTTTTAGGACCGTATTGTAATTTTCCATGTCCCTTTCAACATCTAGCTCTGTTAGCATCAAGCTCATCTAGAAACTTTAAAATAAGTGGTTTTAAAAAGATGTGTGAAGAAAAACAAATTCTTATTGCAATGTCTCCTCCCCAAAGACTTTACCTAATAATTTCAGCATACTCTTTGTCTTTTCCTTTACTGTCCCTCCATTTCCTGAACATGACTGATGCATCCACGTTGGCTGGAGAGAAGGTGTTGGGCTCATTAAGCAAGGAGATTACACTCAGTAGGATAGTCCTGGAAAATAAAAAAAGCAACATTAGATTGGTGAAGGCTAAGCATTCATAGAGATACGGTAGAAGTCTTGAAGGTAAATTAAAGCTGCCGTTTTAGGAACACGTTTAGGGCTAAGATTTGGAATAAAGTTAGGTGCAAACTCACACCCCACAGCTGAAATGAAAGCAGAGTTAACACCACGACAGGATTTATGTGCTCATACCACCACTAACCAGGAGTTTTAGAGGTGGGGAGGGGAGAGAAGAGAAGAGGGAATGGGGTGGTAGAAAAACAGGAATTTCTTTCGCTAGAGAGACTGTAGAATGAAAACTGGTGGGGGAAAGTTTTCACATCCAGCATTTGGATTTCCAAATCGTTTAGGGCTTGGATTTCCAAATTAAACAGCCTCTTAGAATTGGTATGGTAATTTCCAACTTTTAATGCTCTCTGTGTATATAAATGCATCTTACTTCTGTGTGTTCCATTCTATGCATCAGATGTAGTGGGCTATAGCCCACAAAAGCTTATGCTGACAAACTGGTTAGTTTCTAACATGCCACAAGTATTCCTTGTTTTCTTTACGGATACAGACTAACACGTCCGCTAATCTTAGCCCTGTAGTGTAGACCTCCCCCCTAAAGATCAGGAATCTTCCTTATCCCGTTTGCCAAAGCATTTGGTTAGACAACAGTTCTTTCTAATGATAAATTAACAAAACCAAATTAGTCAGAGCTTAGAGCCAGACAGTAGGAGACAATCTTCTGAAAGTGAATATTAAGTAGAGAAACTGGTTGAGAAAGAGAGACACAGAGCTCCATGCCCTAAATATCACAACAGCAAAAGTGCCATCACTTGGCTACTTAAACTATCAAGGCAGAAACTCTCCTGTATAGTGTCATTGTTAGACGTCTCTCCATTAGGTTGGGATCTCAATACACTTTACCAATAAAAACAGAAAAATAAATCAATTGAGAGAAATCTCACTGTTCAGTAATAAGTAACACTGGATACTTCCACTTGCTGATACTTCTCTAAAAATATACTGCAGATTAGAGACAGTTACTTTTAACTTATCTTTGGGTTGCGAATCTGACAGAAACAAACACAGCATAAAGTTTGACTCTAAGTTTTTAATATCCCAGGAAGAATTCTTTCCACTATATAGCTAGATAGCTATTAGCTATTAGCACTGCATAGTTCTCCATTGTACATCAAGCTAATGTCGTAAGAGACATATTGTACCATGGAGCACCATAAACTCAAGAGAGGACATACAGAGTTAGGATTTTCAAATGGTAGGTCTACGCTACAGAATTACTTTGGTATAACTATGTTGCTTGGGGGTATGAAAAATCCACATTTCTGAGCAACCTAGTTATACCAGACTAAGCACTATGTCAGCAGGAGAGCTCCTGTCAACAGCTACCTCCTCAAGCAGAGGTGGATTAATTACACCAATGGGAGAGTACTCCCCTGTAGACATACAGCATTTTCATTAAATGCCACAGGTGTGCAGATGCAGCTTTTTAAATGCAGACCTGCCCAAAGAAAGGAAAGTGTTGGTTAGCCTGGAGTGCTTTTCGCAACTCGTGACTCATTCAGCTTTGGGCACCAAGGAGAATACCTGGAAACCATCTGCTTAGAACAACACTCAAAAGGACAAGATTGCCAAATACTGGAAGGCAGGGGAGAAAGTAGGAAAAAGGCCCAAGGTACAAGCAGGGAGCATAAGCAAGTGGTGTCAAAATCCCAGTCCACAGGCTGGATTCCCCTGTTTGATTTAGTCTGTCACCAGGGCTAAATAGAAGGCTCCTTTTAAAGAGGATTTTTCTATCCCTTTTGGTTGCACGATCCCTCAGGACAAATCTCAAATTTAATAAATGAGTATGCAGACAATCCTGAAAGATGAGTGTCTTTTCTACTTCTGGTATCTCAGTAGAGTATTTATTCTAAAGTAGAATGGTAGTTTAAATACCAACGACAGTGCGGATTTGGAAAGGCTAGTCTAAATTTGAGATGGCAAGTTTATTCTCTAAGCAAATTTTAAACAAGGATACATCACCACACAGAGTGGAAATCTCAACAAGGTAGCACTGTATCTGAACACACTGCATTCCAGTAACTAGAAGGTTTTTTTCCAATTTAAGATTCTTATTTCTGTTAGATTCAGATGAGCCATTTTTAGAGGTTATTGCCAAGCCAGTTCTCCCATTTCCATTGAAGGCCGGAAGACAGGCTATGGTCTGAATGGACATATGGACCACAAGAGAACTTTCATGAGGTCTACATTTGTGGAGTCAGTGGTTCCATATTTTGTTACCTGACATTCTGCGTGGGGTTCCACCTTTCGGATGGCAGTTCTCCACTTTGTGGGTCATCTACAGGTGGGTGAAGAATTGAAATACACACATCTCCATTCTGCAAGACAGCGATGAAAGATTCAGTAAACATTAGCAGTATTATTGGACTAAATTTGAAACACCATGCTTGAGGACTGTTTGATCAAGTGCTTTCAGCCACTTGGGATAAGTTTCTGGGCAATTTTACCCAAGACCAAAATATATATTAAACAGTAAAGTATAGTAAGCCTGTGCAGTTCTACAGGGCCAAGAATACCACTGAATACATCTTTAGCCATTTTACTGTTTTCAAGTGGAGGCTTTTGTACATAAAGACAATAATGTAAATTTGCAGTTTGTGTAAACTGGATCAGCATTCACGTCACACTCTCTGGCAATACCCAACCCAGGGAAGCGAATGATCCAATCAACGATGAACTCTGGTCATGTGCCACCTTAGCGTATGCGCAGGGTGCCTCAGAAGTAGACTAGTGAACAACAGGGTGGATAAAAAGTGTTTTTAAGCAAAAGAGGAATCTAATTTAGTGTAAAAGTTATATTTAGTTGCAAGTCAACACATTTTAATAGCTACTAACCAATGAGAATCAATCTCTCTTTAGGAAAATACAGTAGAACCTCAGAACAGCATAGTTACAAACTGACCAGTCAACCACACATCTCATTAGGAACTGGAAGTATGCAATCAGGCAGCAGCAGAGGGAAACCCACTAACACAGCAGTACACTGTTTGAACTACTAGAAAAAGAAAAAGGCAAAGTTTAAAAAAGATTTGACAAGGTAAGGAAGCTATTTGTGTTTAGTTCATTTAAATTAAGATGGTTAAAAGCAGCATTCTTCCTCTGTGTAAAAAGTTTCAAAGCTGTATTCAGTCAATGCTCAGCTGTAAACTTTTGAAAGCATAACCACAACGTTTTGTTCAGAGTTACAAACACCCTTCACTCCCAAAGTGTTTGTAACTCTGAGGGTCTACTATAACTAAAAAATACAAATGCAAACCAAGATAAGATTTAAATCAAAGTTTTCTGCTTACTGATTTAAATAATGGATTAAAAAAGCTCATTTTAAGTGATCCAATGTAAAAACAATCCACCCACTACACAATACTGCAATTTCTATTCAGAATGTTTAACCATTTTGAATTGCTGCTGTCTTTAAAGACAAAAGGCAAAATATTAGAAGTCACATCACCCTCCAAAAAACAAATCTACAGTTCATAAAGTGACTGCTATAAAAATGGTCAACTGCAGTCACAGAGGGTTCCAGGCATGACAAGAAGTTTTACGTAGTTCCAAATGGCTACTGAAATATCCAGCTAAATCACTGAATCCCTAGATATGAAAAATACTATTTGTTTTTTTACAGTGCATATATTTGTAACTAAAAGTAACTACTGTACATTTTGTATTCTGCGTCATAACTGAAATCAATATATTTGAAAATGTTGAAAACATCCAAATATATGCTATTCTATTATTACCACCACAATTAATCAATTATATTTTTAATTGCTTGACAGCCCTAATTTTTAACTGGTCTTACAGATCACAAAATCCAGTGCTGTTGAAGCAGAGCCCTGAGAAAGAAAAACCATCTTCCTGGCCACATGTTTAATTTCAGGTTTCAAGGTTTTAAATAAGAAGCAGCGGCGAAAGTTGGAAAATTTTCCAAATGACACTACAAGGATACCAATCACCATGTACGAGCTGAATCCAGGATAGTCCTTTGTGTAAGAAAGCAGCCCCCCTCCTCAGCATCAAGAAATGAATAGGGAGTATGATCTTATTTGCCAGTGCAGATTTGGAAAAGCCACTGGTCAAACAGTTAAGACTAAGCCATCAGCTCAATAACTAACCTCCAATCTAGAGAGATTACTGAGAACCACATTTAAGACCATTTGTTCAGGACTGGGCATTCAGGAGCAGCACAATATACTTCAATGCTGAAGTAAGGGCATCCAAGACCAAAACTTGGGCTGGAGTCCTTATTCCTCAAGAGACCCAAGAAGTGTGCTCAGACCCTGGGAAGAAATGCCTTCCTCATTTTCTATTGAGCCCATTAAGCAGAAGTGATCATCATTCATCATAGGAAAGCCTGTATTAAGTCCATTGTTGAAAGAAGGAAGGGTTTACAAGGTAGAAAATTTTTGAAGGGGAGAGTGCATTCACGGGGAGGACTGGCAAGAGAAAAGATTAAGAACAGAAATTTTGTTAAGAATAGTCAGTCAGAGGTGGAAGGTTCCCTAAGGGTTTGTCTGGATTCCTCCACTAAAAGTCAATCTCAAATTTCAGACGAGGCTCTCAATTTCCAAACACTTTTGTAGACACTTATGTAAATTATGTAACATGCACACACTGTCTAATGTAGAATGCTGCTGCAAGGTCTCCAGTGGCAGAGGCTTTACTAAAACGCGCTAAGAAAAAAGTACAGGTAGGTCATAGAAAGGAGGACGATAAATAGTTTCCATAAGAATCCAGAAATCCACACTAGGGGTCACAATTGTTTGCACTGACAACATGCTGGATCTGCTTGGAGCAGCTTCTTGGATAGATCTCATGATCCTGATGCAGACTGCTAAATTCCTTAACTGAAAACCAATAATTAATTGAGAGTGATGTGGTACTTGAAAGATCATCAGGAAGTGTAACATTCTGAAACTAGAGAAGACCTTTTTACTAACTGCTGAAGAGGCTAGATCAACCACTGATAATTATATCATGAAATGATCTACAATACAGTTAGTGATTTAAAGTAAGGATTTTTTGGAGAGCAGGGGAGAACATAACTGGAGGGAAGAGCATTCACATTTAGTTAAACATGAGGCAAGCTTTCCCTGTACATTTGAAAATCTCAACTCTAGTATGGGGTTGTATACTGTGTAAGCAAGTCCCAATAGTTGCCTATTTATTGCTTTAACACCAAAGGAAAAAACAGCTTCAACATAAATTATTTAGATTAAAATTAAAGTTCATGGTCTGTCAAATTTCTGACTAAGCTATGTCAGATAAAAAGTTGACCATCAGTGAGATCCCAAACAAATCTGGATGAAAAAAATGGTAACTGTCAACATTCCAAGTAACTGCAGAGCTTCACAACGGTGATAAATCTGAGGCAGTTACAACTGGGGTTATCTGCAAAGGTTAACCACCACTCTCTGAATTAGAGTGCTTGCCAGAAAGAAATCTAGGTTTAAATTTTACATACAAAGCCTAAGTTACAACAGCTAGAATATGGCTTAATTCTGACTAAAGACAAGCAAACATTGAATGTTTTACATAAGTCTCAAAACTAAAACCATATCTAGTACACCTGAAGAGAAAGCACCACTAAAAGTGTCTTACCTCATAAATGTTGGGGTGCCACATTTTGGTCAGGAATCTGAAGGTAGGTGGTGAATATGGATAGTCGATAGGAAATTTAATGTGAGCCTGCAACAAATAAAATTAATCTCAGTTTTCATGTAAGAGAATGCATGGAGACCAGCAAATTAATCCATGTTAGTCTTTCATATTGGAAGATTTGGGGGCCAAAGTGATTTCAGTCTTAAAGGAAACAAAATTGATTTTTTTCGTTAGTGCTTCAATGGGCATTAGGCACCTGACAAATTTACAGTTTAGCTCCATTATTGGGTCTTGTGAGCAGACTGGTACTTGAACAGGAGAATTTGAAGATCAGGACTGAGGTTTGATGGACTGGCAATCCTGGTAAAGAGAGAGAGGAAAAAGACAAGCAAGCAACTGCCTCAGCTTCATTTAGCTCTAAATCCAATTAAAGACCTGAGAGGTCTTAATTCACTGTTTAAAAAAAATAAATCTCTGACAATTAAAAATCACTTGAATTCAGTGGCCAATTTTATCATTTTACTTTTTTAAAATCTCAAAACAGGTTAAGTCTTTTGGACCCAATAGGAGGAATTTTCTACTGTTCTAAGCACGTTAGTACTTGGATCACAGCACAAAGAGGTAACTAAAGAACATTTACATCAATACCTATGCACTGCACAAACCAATGCCTATGAATAGGGACAAGGAATATTTGTTGGCAATTTTGAAGGACTTGGTTGGTGGAGGAAGTAGAAATCCTACTTCAGGCAGACTAACCTGTCTACCAAGCTGGGTATTTATCCTACACTTGTTGCCATGGCATCTGAGCACTTCACAAATTCAGATATTAGGAGGCTTACATTTTGCAGAGCTGTGTAATCCTGCCACATAAACCAAAATCTTGATAAGAGAATTTTATTGTACTAATGGTGGGTTAACATGCCCATAGCCTTAGAGGGGCATCTTTTTAACAAACAAAAGTAACAAACAGACCTTTAGATATCAACTAGATAGATTTAGTAACAGTTAAAAATGAGAGAGGTGTGCAAACTAGCATCTTAAAACTCACTATTAAGGTTTGGGAAGGAGGCAAGGAGGGTTGAAATAAAACTCCAGCTTGTTTTTCAATTTAGGCTCCTCTAGTGTAAAATGAAAACAATTTTCAGTAGCTTGAATTTTTTTCAAGCACCCTGACAGAACATCCACATACAGATGGACATCATGTATTAGGGAAGCACAGTAGTGTCAAGTCCTAGGCAGAGGTGGTTTACTGGAGTATATACACTTTCAGAAAAATGCTAACTGGATGATCACAATACAATGTAACAATGACCAGTCAGCCTTCTAAGCCCATTCAACCCCCAGTTCTGACATTTTATTAGAACAAGAGAGAACAGTAGTGCTCAAGAGTCCAAATTAAATCCAGAAATAAAAAACCCAGGGTCGAGCTAGATCAGTGATCCTCACACTTTTGTAGTGGTGACCCCTTTCACATATCAAGCCTCTGTGTGCGACCCTCCCTTATCAATAAAAAACCACTAACATATTTAACACCCTTATAAATGCTGGAGGCAAAGCAGGGTTTGGGGTGGAGCACAACCCTCCAGGTAATAACCTCGTGACCCTCAGTTTGAGAACCCCTGAGCTAGATAGAAAGCTTGCTTGTGGCTGGTCAGAATACCCATCAGTAACTCCGCATCTCTCATTTGATAACATCTTACCATGCTGTTAGGCATGTCCAAGACAACTTCAGCCTAAATTTTCTTTGATTTTTGTGCCTTCAACTTGGAGCCTCATTTGTATTTAAATGCAGAGGACTTTAAATTTGAAAACCAGTTTAGACAGGTCTATTTAATTTTGATAGGCACTTTCCCACTGCTATGTTGTATTGTATTCCATCCAGAAATTACACAGAACCAAAGACAATCTCTTTATATAAACTTCTAAGTAGTTTCTGGGTTGCATGCACAACTGCAGGGTAAACTGGGAGGCTATTTAACCACTGAACTGCTTGTTAAGACACACACACTGCAGAACTGAACAAAGTGAATGTACTGAGTGTACAAAACCAATCCACATACACCACAAAGCAGTGTTTCTCAATGGACAGGTCATGACCCAGTACTGGGTTGCAGAATGTCAGGCACTGGGTTGCCTTGTTGATTCAAATTATAAAGATTGTTGCCGGGCAGCAGGGACCTGGAGAGTAGAGGTAGGGGGTGGGCAGGGGAGCAACGTTGGGGCTTGCAGGGCTTCTGTGGGCCTCTCCCCTGGCACTGGAGCTCCATGCTGCCTGGGAAAAGGGCTGGGGTGGGAGTCCCCCGGCCCCAGCCCTGGGGCAGCCTGCCTGCACTCCAAATGAGTCATCCCTGACCCCACCCCAGAAACCACACCCCCAGACAGAGCCCTCATGGCTCCCCACATCCCAACCCTCTGCCTCAGCCCTGAACCTTTCATCCCCAGCTCCATCCTAGAGCCCTCACCCCAAGACAGACCTCACCCTTCCACCTCCCACACTCCTTACCATAGGCTTACTAAGGCTAGGGTCTAGTGTTAGTTATATAAAGTGGGTTAGGCTGGGGTGTATTGCAATATTATGATTTTGTGAAAACTAGTCAAAAAAAGATAATTATGTTGGGTCACAGGCATCAACAATTTTCTTCCACTGGGTCATCTGGGGGAAAGAAAAAAGTTTGAAAACCACTGCTGTAGAGTGCCACACAACACCGCTGCGGTAGAAGATAAGAAGTGTACATTATGGGAACAACTTTTTGATGTGTAGGCAATTGATAGATTTAATTTACATTGTAAACAGTCATGTCTTTACAAAAGATCAGAAGGCTACAGAATTTGGAAACATGCAATTATTCACTGCTCTATTTTGTTTAGCTAAATTGAAGTACTGAGTACAGAGATGCTCTAGTGTAACAATCCAAATACAGAAGTGACCAAGAGTCCTGTGGCACCTTAAAGACTAACTAAAGACTAACTTCCTCCTAAAGTTAGTCTTTAAGTTGCCACAGGACTCTGTCACTTCTGCAATTCCAGACTAAATACGGCTACCCCTCTGATTCAATCCAGATACAGACATTTGCTTTTCCAGTAAATAGATATTTTTTTCAGCACTAGAGGTCAGAATTTCACTGTGCCAGCTGTTCAAGCTGTAGTGAGAAGGATTAAGTGCACTGGGGAAACCCAAAATGATCTAAAAAAAATTGGGGAATTTTACAATGATCACCTTCACCTCTCCTTCTGCTGATCATTAGTTTAAAAAGTGAAACTGAACTCTTATCCAGGACATTCATTAGTGTGTTCACAAACAAACAGTTTTCCAAGTATTACTCAGCATTTTACTTTCCTAATAGAAGAGATCAGTTTAAAGCAACTTTCCACCAGTTGAGCATTATTAATATTTCATTGGAATGGATGAAGGAAACCAGGCATTTCAGAGGTAAGCTGCCACATAGCTGGCAAAGACTCACTAAATCACCACAGCTGGGAATCCGGCATCACCACAAACTGCCATTTAAAATATTTCCTGAATTAAATGTGTCAGAAGACCAAGGATCATATGTTAAGCTCATTTTTGAGTGATAGTTTGTTACTTGTGGCAAATAAATTTATATAACCCCCACTGACCTGTGACGAATGGAGGATATTTGGATACTTTTTACTGGACATATCCTGAACTGGGTTAAGATAGAATCAGAGAGATAGCCATGTTAGTCTGGAATTGTGCCACAGGACTCTCACTTCCGGGTTAAGAGAGTGTGACAAAGCTCTGTCCTTATCTTCGTAGATCCTGCATTTCCTGGCGGATTTTTACTAGCCTCAGCGGCTCACTGTGACCCTCCACGGAGCCCTTCTCTCTCTGGAGACAAGGTCACAGCCTATTGAGCCATTTTCATCACAAACCAGTGAGGAGAAGCTATCCTTCCTGGCACAGTCTCTATTGTCTCCCAATCTCAGAGACTAATTAGGGGAGGCAGAAAGGAGGGGAGCCCAGGCCCGCCCTCTACTCTGGGCTCCAGCCCAGGGACCCTAACAACATCAGCTAAGATGGCTGACCTTTATCCACAAAATACAATACAATTCCCTGGGCTACTCTCCCACAGCAGTCACTGCTTCTTTACACTCCACTTCACACTTACCTCAGGGCCTCCTTCCTTCTGTATGATATGTTGTCCACCACTCAGTCTCACCAACAGCATAACTTCCTTCCACAGCTCCTGACACCCACACCCACCTGATTAACTGGGAGGTTTTTATCTGGATTCAGCCAGTCCCTGATTGGCTTCAGGTGTCCCAATTAGGCTAGCTGTTTCTACTCCTTTCTAGAAGGTTCTTAATTGGCCCCAGGTGTCTTGATTGGCCTGGAGTAGCCTTTGTTTGGCTATCCAGGGAACAGGGACCTGCACATCCTGAGACTAAATATACCTGCCTTCCAGCTCTCTCCTATATCCTTCTGGTCTGAATCCATCACAATAGGTTCTACTGTATCTATTGTCAGAGTGGCACAGATATGAGGCACCATGACTCTGGTTAAATTAGACCTAACCTCCAAGTGGAATTTATTTTTAGAGGGAGCACCCAGAAAGCCCCAAGACACAAATCAGGAAAAAACCTTAAGTTTGATGCCCAAAATCCCTCAACATGGCCGGCCTCCCTCCCTCAGCAAGCTGTTGCGCCATTTTAAGTTTACCTTAAACCAACTATAGAAAGTGACCAAAGCAAATCCTAGATTTCAAAGATTTGAACACTCGACTTCCATCACTATAGCTCTTGGAAACACTCGAGGACGTAAAGTAAAAGTCAGGATTATCGCTTTGTTTGCCAATTCCCAGGCACATGTTAGTGAAGATACTAAGGGGTAAATTAAACATCACTATGATATTATGCTTGATAAAATGGGTTGGCTGCAGATTCCATCCTATGTAATTACTTGACACACAGTCTTTTCAACTAGACTGCTGACACACCACACTATGCAGTTTAAATACATTTGTAGAAAAAGCATGGCTATTTTAGTTGACTGCTTCCTGTTTATTGCCCTACATGTTCCAGATGCGGTCAGTGTTCCATATTTTGGAGTACATTACTTGGCTTCGCCTGCATTTTCCTGCTACTCTGTATTTTCATATTTACAATGTGTCAAACAAAGCACGTGCACAAAGGGAAGCCATTCAAGGGAAACCTCAAAGTAGCTGTCAGCTAGGTTAACCATTTAGATATATTATAGTAAAAGCTGTTTTATCCAGCATGTTGAGGAAATGCGGGGGAGGGGGGCTATACCAGTAAGTGAAAAATGCCAGTTAACTAGGAGATAGGGAGTTTGGGTGTGGGGATGGAGGTTGGGGTGCGGAAGGAAGTGCAGGGCACAGGCTCTGAGAGGAAGTTTGGGTGTGGGAGGAGGCTTAGCTGTCAGATCTGGGGACAACTCACCTTGGGCAGCTCCATGCAAGCAGCGACCTGTCCCAGCTGCTTCTACATGGAGGTGTAGCAGGCAGCTCTGCCCCCACCCCAAGAACTGCCTCCACAGCTCCCATTGGCCAGGAACAACGCACAGAGCCGCCTGCCACGCCTCCACCTAAGAGCGGCAGGACAGTCCACCGCTTGCAGGGAGCTGCCGGAGGTGAGCAGGCCCCTTGGATCTTGCACATACACACAGCCCTGCATGCAAACTCCCTCCCAGAGCCATGTTCCACACCCCCACCCACGTTCCAACTCCCTGCCGGCTCCGTGCCAACCAGATTATAACCCGGACTTTTAAAGAAGATCAGAAATGCCGGTTTATAGAGTTTTCCAGTTGAAGTGCTGTATAAAGTGGCTTTTACTATACCTTTGTTTTTAAATGTCGGTTCTTAAATGCATTCAGAGAGCCAATCAATATGGATAGAGTGTGATAATTACTGTTGCTTTTCATTTCTAGAATTGTTAAATACTTACTCCATCCAAAATATTTACATACCACTGTCCCCTCCATGAACAGCATTAATACGAACAGATTACTCTATCACAACAGTTAAAATTTAGGGAGGGAAGCGGGGAATGCAAAAAACAATTACTCAGAAGACTACTGAGCCAATTTCCAGATGTGCAGAGGACCAGCAGTTTCCACAGCAGTCAACTGGAGCTGCAGGTGCACAGCACCTCTGAAGAGAGGATTTTTTTAAAAAGGTTACATTTCCCTACAATAAAATGTTAAGTCTTGCCTTTTATTCCCAACACTCGTTATGAGCTATGAACACACAGCACCACTAAAACTTAGCTTCTTAGGTAAGAGCAGCAGACAGCCTAACTGAAAAAAAAATCTCACACTGTTTACACTGTTCCAGGTGGGGGAAGGAGGGGGGCAGTGTGCACGTGCACTGAATGTGTGATGTTCCTTGCATCTCAGAGTGTGAAGATGCTAATGTACAATGAATACCCTCTGCCACCGCTTACACTAGAAGTAACATTTAGTAGCTTTCCAAAAGACAACTAATTATTTCTTCATACTATGACATACCTCATTAGCTACATAGATTTCTTAATAGCGTGGTATAAAGGGACATGGGCAGGCAGTGACAGTTTAGAAATATTTTGCCCACTGACTCACTTATATTAAAAAAACTCATCACTAGAAATGTCAAAAGTTTCAGATACTTTCAACTCAACCTCTGCCTCCTAGTAAAGGCATTCAACTCCTGTTCGAAGAGGACTATGTAAATGACCTTGGAACCTTTCAGTTTGCACCCGCAGCGTCACAGGAGAGTTACAGCACAGCACTTGATAGCACACAGCTATTCACATCCCTGTAGTCCAGACAACACCTTAGTCTCCATTTATGTCAACTGTTTTATTCTAAGTAGTTGTCAGTAAACCCCGTTTAAAAATGACCTTTATTACACATAGTTATTGCTGTTCAGGTAAGCTCAGGAGAAAGCATAAAACTCTAGCATGTTCGCTTATTCAGGTCATAGATAAGAGATGCTGTAAGGGCTACTGTTGTAACAAATTTCTCTTTAGTTCAGTGGTTCTCAGCCTTTCCGATTACTGTACCCCTTTCAGAAGTTTGATTTGTCTTGTGTACCCCAAGTGTGATTTCAGTTAAACTTGCTTACAAAAATCAGACCTACAAATACAAAAAGTGTCACAGCACACTATTACTGAAAAATTGCTTACTTCATTTGTACTGTGTAATTATAAAATCAATTGGAATATAAATATTGTACTTACATTTCAGTGTATAGTATTAGAGCAGTATAAACTACTCATGGTCTGTATGAAATTTCAGTTTGTCCTGACTTAACTAGTGTTTTTTATGTAGCTTGTTGTAAAACTAGGCAAGTATCTACATGAGCTGATGTACTCCTTGGAAGGCCTCTACATATCCTCAGGGGTACATGTACCCCTGGTTGAGAACTACTGCTTTAGTTTAGCACACAGCGTGCACAACTGTCAACCAGCAGTTTGGATTACATCCAATTCCTTCATGTGGAAAGGACTTAACCACTATTAAGGCTCAAAGTGCCTGTTTACAGAAAGGGTTATTGCAGCAATCAAATGTTTGTTAATTTTAGGTTTTCACTTAAAAGACATGTATTTGATATTTCCCTGCAGTTAAATGGAATATTGCACTGATGATTTTCCACTTCTGTCCCAGCCACAGTTTTCTTATGTTATCAGTAACCCAGTCTTTCCACAGCAGAACAAAAAAAAATTAAAGCAGCTTTGTACTCATCCACTTGCCTGGTGCAAATTAAAATGTTTTCATTTTCATAAACACGGCCAGATAGTGCCAGAGTAACTCAAGATTTTGAAATAGATAGGAAATTCCCATCTGGACAACTGAAAGTTTAGGTATTTCAGTTGAAAGAAACTAAGGCAGAGAATTCCCATCAATGATTTATTATGTACTGGTGGAGTCTTCAGCTGTCTGCTCATATCAGACCATGGGACTAGCTTTCAAATATCAATAGCCAAAGTATACATGGTACTTCCACAGATACCCACACACCAACACTTATTTATAGCATAGGTAAACACTGCAGTGACCGCTGAGTATGCTGCAAGCAAGCAGGAAACTCAGGCTTTCAACTATATACCTTGTTTATCTGCACGGCACATACTTAACATGAGGCACAAGGCCAACAGTAGTACAGGAACTATACAAACCACTGCTGTGTTAATTTTAATATCTAATCCCACAAAATGCCTTTTATTTCTGGCTGGTACATCACACCTTTTTAAAACTCACCTAATGGATTTGCTCTTCCACATTAAGCCTGGATTATTAAAATGTGGTGTTTAATACTATATCCTGAAGAACATTTAGTGAGGTCATCTTAAGTATTAACAGTCCATTTAGCAAGTCAGTCAAGAAGCAAAAGCACACTGATGCTATCCAAGTTCAGAACCTGCAAGACCAATATTACTATTAAACTAGCTAGGCTGACTTGCCATTAATACAAAGGAGTGGGACACACACTTTGTGGCTTGTGTAGACCAAGTTCACTAAACACAGCAGGGGTTCCTTGCTTCCTTACATTCCACCCAACAAGTTTCCTTTATTGCCATCCTCCCAATCCCCCTCTATTTCAGAAAACCTGCAAAATATCCCCACTTCCTCTGATGCTTTGGCTTTTTCCCCCCCATTCCTTCTCAGTAGGGTCCTGCCTTCTCCCCACTATGCTTCCCCATTTCCATCTCCCACCAGTAGGGCCTCTGTTCTCTCCATTCCCACCTTCATCCATGCCAATGGCTTAGGGTCTCCCCGCAACCTTGGATTGGAAAGGAGTAGATGACTGGTGTTCTACCCCTACAGACCATGAAAGGCACTAGGAAAGAGGACACTTCATTCCTTCCCCTCACTTCTTCTGGCTGAGACTCCACCTCACACAGCTTCCAGCAGGGAGAGCACAGATTTCTCTTCTCTCTGGGAGAGACATCATCCAGGGCATCACATGCTAAATACTATCAGGATCACAAGCAGAGGGATTATGTTAGAAGGTACTAAATGAGTGCCAGATACCAGTGGTTTGATCTATAGACAACTGCAGAAATATTGAAGCTGTGACTGTGCTAAACAGATGACAGCACCTCCCTGTATCGCCCATTTCCCCTAAAATCAATTGCCGTCTGCTCATTGATGCCTAGAATGTTCCCTGGAATTTTGTAATTGATCCAATGTGGCATTCAAAAGCTATTGCATTACATACAGAAATGCTGTCAAGTTGAGTGCAAGGTCTTTGCAAGGCTCTCCCATAAAAAGTTGTTCCAAGTGATGTATGTGGTGAGCTATACACAAGCTTTTCACCTCTGGCCTCTAAGTTTCAAGTCCTGATTGAAAATCATACCTGAACACGAGTTCCCAATATAGCACTGGAGTGCACCCATAATTTACTTCACTTTTCAGACATCACCTTTAACTAAAAAAAAATACACAAGCAGAAAGCACCAAGTCACGGTTCTGTTAGAGAGACAGCTTGGCTTTCAGCTATGCATGTTAGAAAAAACAAGTGGTTGAATGAATTCAAACAAGACAGATAGCCAAATTAGTTCTGGATATCCTGAATGAACATGCTCATTGCATAGAACTAGAAAGCAACTATTTAACTATGCACTCCCAAAGATAACCCATAAAGGAAAAAAATTGGGTTTGTATCACGTTTTGTTGCTTTACGATTATAAAGGTGGCCTACAATTCACATCAGTCTAATTTGGAAAACTAGAGATCTAGTGAAACAAAACATCACAGGAAATGAAAATTAAGCTATTGAAAGGAAGAAAGAATTTTTAGTCAAACTGTTGGTTTTTGTTTACAACACGCCACCAAATAGCTTAACACTTCCATGATAACCCTTTGCTGAATACCTAGGACCCTTGCTCTTCTACAATTAAGGTGAATGAGTTCATGATGTACACAAAAACTACCTTGGCTACTGTTCCTCATCCACAAGGTCCGCTAGGAAAACCCATCCGGACACTCTTAGCATCTTCCAGGTGAAAACCTTGTTGAGAAGTGTCCTTTATATATTTTAAAATAATGGATAAACCCTTTTTTGTATATCATTTCGTAGGTCACTTAACACAATGTGAATCTTTTATATTAAGTTACCAGCTTTTGAGACTGGAACCATGTTATAGGTTTGCACAGTGCCAAATACAATGGAGCCCAAATTCTGATTAGAGCCTCTAGGAACTATTATAATAGCAACATTACACATTACAACACAATAATAGTAAAACTTTTCATTTGTAAATTTTAAATTTTACAAGCAAGAAATGGCCTATAGAAAATGCCCACTTTCAGTACACACTAGGTCTGTCTTAAACTCATTTATGGGCAATTATGACTTTTGTGCCTGTTAAAATAATCTAAGGGTTTTGGGCAGTGTTAAAATCAACAGGAAAGGGACATACGAGGCAGCAATCCTGAATACTGGCCCAGTTCAAAGTAACAGCTGCACCATTCGTAGGATAATCAAGGTAAAATAAAGTCCGATAGGAGACTGGAGCACAAGGGACTTTTTTTCGTTTTTCATACATGGGCTCTCTCTCGGGGGGATCTGTGTAAACTGAGCCACATTTGGTCCTTTCCTCCAAGTGCCATGAACAAGGAATGTGTGAAGACCTGAGCTGTTATTCTAACTCAAACAAAGAACAATTTTTTAAAAAATTGTTTGTTTGTGTGTCAGAGGAGTCACGCTCAGCTATTTTAGTCTTCATGATGTATTACAGCTCTTCATCTTAATTTACAACTCCTGAGCTAATCAGAACTTAGTGTAGGGGCAAACCAGTAGAGTGTTTAGGATCTTAAAGAAGCTTTGAATTAAGTCACTTCTACCCTCGAGTGAAATCTTAGATCATTCACAGTGTTGCCCAACTCAATATTGCTACTAAATATGAATTATAGGATGCTGATTCAAATATTGATAAGTCAAGGATAAACTGCTCTTCAAATACAAGGGGTCAACTAAAGGCACCATCTGCAGTAAAACTACATTTACTGTGGTAACTCATGGTCAGCATCCTTACCTTACATGGGTGATCAGCCTTAAACATAGCAAATATATCTTTAAAATATTTTACTTTTGACAGCTTGCTGTAGAGCTGTTTAAAATGGCAGAGGTATGCTGGAAGCAGATTGCTCTGGCCCCTTTGACAATAGGTCAACTGCATACTCCTGAAACCATTCCCCTACCAAGCTATTTATTCTTGTTGCTTTGTCAGCACTAGGATCAGCAGATGGCTACCATAGCCTGTATTAACCAAGCCAACAATGCAATGCCCATTTTTCAATGCAAAAGCTTACTAACTCAGCAATATATACTACCAATAAGAACAGGACAAAGCAAGGGCCTATTTCAAAGCTGGGCTGGACTAGTGAACTGTTCAGAGAGTTATATCCCAGGCTCAAAGTGAGTTATGTTCACATTCAATGTTAGTAACACACTTTTCAGCAGCACCAGCAGGGGGAAAAAAAAAGGGTTTGGGGGACTGCAATTAAGCACACAGGAAAGAAAAAAGTGACCGAGTTATTTGATTTCTTCTGTACTACAAGTCACTAACCTAGTGGCGCTACAGCACATGTTCTGTAGTTGGTGTTAAAACCTTAAACCAAAGACCATTTCACAAAATACAGCTAAAGCCACAGTAAAAATGGTGATTTGTTAGACATTTAGTTCAACATAGGCAGCCCAAGAAGAGAAATTAAGTTCAGTGTTTAATCCTATTTGCAATCTAACTTTTAATAAAATACATGGATAGTATGATTAGAATTTTTGCAGGTCAGAATGAAGCAAGCTATTTGGTGGGAAGTATACATTTTTACTTTGTCAATCTCGAAGCGTTAGCAACCTTTTAGAAACAGACATTTACAGAATGACTTTATTGTCCCTCCACCCAAAGTAAGGTATCACTCCCACTCCATCACAAATCTAAAAGGAAACATTTGAAATGCTTGAGTTAAGCTTCAGACTGATCAACATTTTGGATTCAGTTAAGATCAAAGTGACTATTATGGTAATCTAGTATCTGGCATTCTGCGTAACTGGTCATAAAATATCATTAAACTTGGTTCCCACATATCCTCCCACACTTGCAAGAATTTAAATCTATTTAATCATTCATTTAGTTCTGAAATTTGACCAGCAGCAGCATATTTGTTTGGAGCAATCAATCCTGAATGCTTCCCCCAAATGTATGTAATTTAGAAGCCTGTCCATTGCTTAACTGGTCCTTGGACCCACTCTCTGTTCGCATTCTTCTACATTATGTCTTACTATTTCCCTCCCTTCCTCTAATGGAAATACCTTTTTATGGTCTCCCAAAAGACTTGTTCTCCAAGCCTGAGTGTCAGTTTCAAGTCTTTTGGTTCATGTGAGGGAGAGGACAAAGTATATTTGTGGCCTATATGTTTTTACAGATGGATACTGAGCACACACACTTCAGAGTTCCCCATCTTCTCCAAAGCCCCAAGACAATCATCCACTCATCTTTTTTCTTTGAAAGTTAGGCTTGGCAAATGGAGGCAGGAAGCCTCAAAGAATTTCAAACTCATTCGCATGCTTTGACTGGAAAACTTCCATGAACACTTAAGCATTGCCAAAAGTGGTGGTAGTTTAATAGAGTGGTTTTCTTACTCTGACAAGAATATAATTAAGTCTTCAAGGTGACTACACAAGAACACTGAAGCTGACAAAAAAAATAGGACAGAGTCCAACAGGCTTTAAACTTATCCTCAGCTATAGGTAGCATAGAATCATAGGACTGGAAAGGACCTTGAGAGGTCTTCTAGTCCTCTGAACTCAAGGCAGGACCAAGTATTATCTACACCAGAGGCTCTCAAACTTTTGAGAAGCGTGACCCCTTTTTCATTTGGTGGCTGTCACGGCAGACCCTTCGTATGTCTGCTGAAAAGCCGCCAAATGAATTACTTCCGCATTAAGTGGCTATATTCGGTGGACATGCCAAGCGCTCCCAAAATAGCTTGGCATGTCTGCCGAAAAGCCGCCAAATGCAGAAGTAAGTAATCTGGTGGCTTTTAAGCAGCGCCGGGCGCTCGCAACCCCCCTGGGAGCACTCGGCGACCCCCCCGTTTGAGAAACCCTGATCTAGATCATCACTGACAGGCATTTGTCTAACCTGCTCTTAAGGCAATTTATTCCAGTGCTTAACCACAGACAGGAAGATTTTCTTAATGTCCAACCTGAACTGCCCTTGCTTCATTTTAAGCCCATTGCTTCTTGTCCTAGCCTCAGGAGTTAGAAAGAACTTCTCTCCCTCCTCATTGTAATATACTTTTATGTACTTGAAAACTTATGTCCCCCCTCAGTCTTTTCTCCAGACTAAACAAACCCAAGTGTGAGGAACTGTGTAGCTGAACTCCACTAACGTACAGTCTGATTAATACCATAGTACTGCTAAAGCGCTAGCATCCATTGATTTGTGTAACACTATATGGGAAAGTGAAACAGGTCCATTCTAGTCATGCTGAAAGACAAGGTGGAGCCTTACAGCTTCCCAGCTAGGTTCAGTGTAGGATTTGCCAAGTTATCTGGGTTTTCCCTGACCCTTCACTTGCAGCTCTAGCTATTATCTTTCTAGCCATTGCTTTCTTATGAAAGCAACTTGTGTAGCTGTTGTCATTGACAGATATTATTTGAAGGCAGGATCCAGGAGTAAAAAGGCAATTTATAGTCCAGACTGCCAGTATGCTGTGTGACCTGGAGCAAGTCACAAACCATTCCTGAGTTTAAGCTGCCAATCCCACTCTCAACATGGGAAACAGATACTTAATGTCTCTAAACCATTCTGAGTTACAGCTGAAAGTATAAAGCATCAACAAGTATACTGAGGTCTAGCCTCCTCCTTCAATGATCCATTTCTTCATGTAGATTAGAAAACAGAGGTGCACGTAGCTAGAAAAAAGCAGTGACGTTTAGTATAGGCCTCATTAGTTCTAGTTCCACTTTAAAAATATTCTATCTACTCAGTGCTTCAGCAAAGTGAGGGATATGATTTAATAGGTTTTTTGCAAATGTGTTTAAAGGAGGGACTTTGAAAGAGTGTAGTCAATGCTATTCAAACAAAGCAGCAGCATGAAAGGCAGAAAAAAGTTTGAAAACTCAGCCACTAGACTAACATTCTGTTGAACCCATGATGAAATATCTGCCAAAAATTTACTTTGTACAACTTCGGGAATGATCCTTAAGCCTCTGAAAGCATCAGTTTACGCGCACAGCCTGCACTACCTGTTGGTTAGATGAGAGAGTACTTTTCAGAACACATTCAGGCACAACTGGATAACATTTCTACTTCCAATCCATTCCTAACAGCAATGCTGCTGCTATGATTAAGCAACTACCATTCCTACTGGGACATTCTGCTCTCTCGGTAAACTAGTAGTCAAGTTAGACAATTTACAGTGGCCTTCATAAAAATTATATTCATGCACCCATTGAGAGGAAACAATACTCAAGTATAGATGCTTTTTAAAAGACAAACTCCCAAAACTTAACAGCATTTATTGCAGAAAATTGAAGTCTAGGCAGTCACTAAAGTGTAACGCTGAACAGGACCCAACAATAGCATATGACCTTTTTCAGGCTGAGGGGCCACTTGTGGTGTCTGGTACGGGGTGGGGACAGAGAAAACGGGCAGGCTACATTAGATACTAAGGGTATGTCTACACTGCATCTTGGAGCAAGCCTCACACCCTGAGTTCACAGACCTGTTAGTGGGAATCACACTAGTGCACTAAAAATAGGTGCATAGACTATGCTTTGACATTGGGACTTGGGCTGGAGTTTGGGCTCTGAGGCTTTCAAAACAGTAGACTTGAGTCACAATGTCAAAACACGACCTACACAGACATTTTTAGCTCCCTAGCACAAGCCACACTAGCACAACGTCTGTGGACCTGGGTTGGAAAGCTTGCTCCCAGATCCAGTGCAGACGCAGTGCAATCCAACCAGCTGTTTAGGATATTTCAGCAAGTCATGAGTAAGCTTCTACCCACTAGAATTTGTGCTGGGCCTTGACAGCAATATTGTGAAAAAGCACTCCATGTTAGCATCTGAATTAGGTAAACAGTGATGAAGTCCAGAGACTGATGTCATTTACTAAGAACTGCAGCAGCCTACGATTGAATTCTCTACACATTCCAGACGAACCTTGTTTGATCTATGGAACAGTGTTTTGAACTTCAATGATCTGGATAAATGACTCAGCTTCTTAAAAGCAGGTTTACCGTTCTATGCAATGGCTGAATGTAAAAGGGCAATGCATGGAGTTCTCCAGAATTGTTTTTAAACACTGCTCTACTTTGATCATATGTTTACTTTATTCAGAGTCTGACTCAAACATAATGGTAAGTGAATATTTTATATATAGCCAACCACTCAAAAGACAGAAGCCACAATGGAATATACACCAAAATATATTTTAATCTCAGCTCCCCCTACTATTATCTGCATTCCTCAGACAGTTTGTTGAGTTCTATTAAGTTGACAGGTTTTGATGAGCAATTCAACCTCCTCCTTTGTTTTGTGGCTTTACATGTACAAACTGAAGTGAAATGAGTAGATGCAGTTATTCAACCTTTCAGGTATGACTTGTAAGCTGGTATGTCACCCTTTCATTCACAGTAGATGGGAAATGGTTTGCTTTAGAAGCATCCTTTTCATTCCACTCATGTTTAACTAAATATTTTTAGATAGTACTTTAAATAAAGATCAGCCTAACCTCTGAACATTCATGAGTCATTCACTGAATAACCACCTTGATTCCATCTCTTCATATGCAATTCAGAATCTGTATCAGCTAAGTTTTCCCAAGTGAGACAGCAAGTCACATGTTCAGCTAAAAACACAGGGCAGGTCTTGATGCAGTCACCTCTTTCATAAGCAGCCTTCCCCCTGCTGAAAGCAGCAAGGGAAGAGAATTATTTATAGAATTGTAAGTGTAAACCAACGCACTACTCCTGCAGTGTTATACAACTATCTCTCACCATCAGTTTAGGCAGCAATTCTTTTGGGGGAGAAAATTCTGAAGCTAGAGGCACTGGTTATTTAAAGAACAAAACAAATATGGTTTCTGAAGACTAATGTAACACATCGATTAGCTAGATACCTAAAAAACTAGAACTATCTGAAGTCTCCATTTCACTACCATAAAAAAAACAAAACAAAACAAACAAATAAGAACTGATGCTACCATTCTGCTCATGTTCAAATGACTGCATTAATAAATAGCTGAACTCCTCTGTTTAAAGCTGTGGACGTGGGTGAGGAAACTAGGGGGAAGCAGTTAACACTGGCAATAAGCAGACTGGGTCTGCAGTGGAACTTATTACAGAAAGGGCTGAACAGTTACACCACTGCTTATGGAAACTGTTTTGAGGATTTTTATTCTAATCTGAAAACTTTGTATTGGTTTCCTAGTCCTAGTGTACAATTAGTTTACAAAACATTGTAAGGAGACATTCTTCTCTCAGCACGTTAGGCCAGTTATACCTACATAAGAAAGGCCATACTGGGTCAGACCAAAGGTCCACCTAGCCCAGAATCCTGTCTACCGACAGTGGCCAACGACAGGTGCCCCGGAGTGAACGAACCTAACAGGTAATGATCAAGTGATCTCTCTCCTGCCATCCATCACCCCACTCTGACAAACAGAGGCTAGGGACACCATTCCTTACCTAGTCTGGCTAATAGCCATTAATGGACTTAACCTCCATGAATTTATCCAGTTCTCTTTTAAACCCTGTTATAGTCCTAGCCTTCACAGCCTCCTCAGGCAAGGAGTTCCACAGGTTGACTGTGCGCTGTGTGAAGAACAACTTCCTTTTATTTGTTTTAAACCTGCTGCTCACTAATTTCAATGGGTGGCCCCTAGTTCTGCTATTATGGGAACAAGTAAATAACTTTTCCTTATTCACTTTCTCCACACCACTCAATTTTATATACCTCTATCATATCCCCCCTTAGTCTCCTCTTTTCCAAGCTAAAAAGTCTTAGCCTCTTTAATCTCTCCTCATATGGGACCCGTTCCAAACCCCTAATCATTTTAGTTGCCCTTCTCTGAACCTTTTCTAATGCCCGTATATCCTTTTTGAGATGAGGAGACCACATTTGTACACAGTATTCAAGATGTGGGCGCATCATGGATTTGCATAAGAGCAATAAGATATTCTCCGTCTTATCCTCTATCCCTTTGTTAATGATTCCTAACATCCTGTTTGCTTTTTGACTGCCGCTGCACACTGCATGGACATCTTCAGAGAACTATCCACGATGACTCCAAGATCTTTTTCCTCATTAGTTGTAGCTAAATTAGCCCCCATCATACTGTACGTATAGTTGGGATTATTTTTTCCCAAGTGCATTACTGTACATTTATCCACATTAAATTTAATTTTCCATTTTGTTGCCCAATCATTTAGTTTTGTGAGAAAGTAAATGATTGGGCAACAAACACACACACACACACACACACATGATGCTGCTCAGATGGTTCATGATTGACTCAAGTGAAATGCCAGTAGTTTTCTACCAGTAAAATATCTATATTTAAATAAACATGGTAACTTGAAGGTGTGCTTTTAAAACTAAATGTATGGCATCTCCATAAGCGTGGGCTGTTTCAGCTAAATCACTGTTTTAAACATATGACTAAAGTAACGCAAAAGCCTCCTCAAGGGAGACAGCCACCCTGAAGTTTAACAGGTCTTACTACAGAAGTAATAACAGCCTGAACAATGGTCCCATTTGTCACATTCCTTTTGACTTGTAAGAGGTTCACACTCTCACCCCATCTTTTCCCTGGGGAAAAGTGGCTAGTACAGAGTACCGGTAAGAACCCATATCGGCCCGTATTCACCTCACATTAAAGCTCTGCCACGGCAGCACTTTAAAGTCTCTGCCCCTTTTGCCTCCCCTGTCGGTGGTCCTGCCCATACAGACCCTACCAGCAGGGCTGCTGACTGGGTTGAGGAAGGGCAGCACTGTTAAAGCCCAGCCATAGCAGCACTTTAAGGACAGTCCTTTCCCACGGCAGCGCTTTAACAGTGCTGCCCCTTTTACACCACCCCCCTCACAACCACCGCCAACAGCAGGGGAGGAAGGACAAAAGGGAACAGCTACAGGTACACACCAGTACGGAGCAGCCCAGCCCCGGCCCCGACCCCCAGCCCGGCCCCGGCCCCGACCCCCAGCCCGGCCCCGGCCCCGACCCCGATGCCGTACCAGTAAGTGCCTATAGTTACTTTCACCCCTGCTCTTCCCACTCCAAGTTTAGAGGATGGTCTGGAGAGCTCTAACCACATTAGATGATACTTACGAATAAAGCTAGGTGATAACTTCACTCACAGCACACTGCACCATAAAGGAGCTGATGAATGGGGGAAAGAAAAGCTGACACATTAGTGAGTTTCTTTAAAAAAAAGTAACTATTCAAAATTACGAGAACCCTGCATCCTTTCAGCTGGTAGCAGGGAGATACTGAAATTATGACTCAGAAGTCGTTTCAGTGTAGAAGGGAGGAAAGTTAGTTATATAGCCAAAAATGGACTCACTTTGAAGGCATTCACACACTATAGTGATGGGTTCTATTACAGAAGCTTTGATTGATTCTTTCGCAGATTCTATCTACAGAGGACAGTCTAAG
Organism: Dermatemys mawii; assembly: GCA_007922305.1. Classification (NCBI taxonomy): domain Eukaryota; kingdom Metazoa; phylum Chordata; order Testudines; family Dermatemydidae; genus Dermatemys; species Dermatemys mawii. The sequence continues at coordinate 2,220,840 of ML677491.1, read as the reverse complement.
TCAAGGGTCTCAAACACATGGCCTGCCAAGCTCCCTGCACCCTACCACAGCATACCACGTCCCTGCTCCTCTGCCTACCTCCAGGCCAGGGGTGGGCAAACTATGGCCCGTGGGCCGGATCCGCCCCTCAGGGCTTCAGATCTGGTCTGCGAGATTGCCCCCCCCCGGCCTCGCACTGCTTCCTGAAGTGGCCGGAACCATGTCCCTGCGGCTCTCACTTCCAGGCACTGCTCCCTGGAGCTCCCATTGGCTGTGAGTAGGGAACTTCGGCGAATGGAGCTTTGAGGGGAGGTACTGGCCGCTTCCTGGAGTGGAGTAACGTGGCGTGGCGCCGGAGTGAGCGGGGAACCTGCCCTGGCCCCAGTGTGTGCCAAGGTGGTCTTCTAGCTCCACAAGACAGAAGCAGTAGCAGCGAGGACTTCTGACTTATTATGATTTCCAACAAACTGCTCCCCTTGTCTAACAAGTATATTAGAACAGGCAGTAAACTTTGTGTTTAGTGTCTGAACTTCTACAGAAAGAGACCATTAGTTTCTTCTGTACTGCAGCAACAGAAATGACAGCAGCCTGCATGGGCCTTTATTATTTGTACTACAGTAGCACCAGGAGGCCCCAATCCAGATCAGGATCTCACTGTACAGATACCTAATAGTCTCCAAACACCAGCTTACAAATGCAAGTACCAGACAAGAACAGGTAAGCACACATGGGGAAAAGCATATGGTAATAGAGGATCTTTGCAATAAGCAGCAGTTATAACATACAAGCTACCTAACCACTGTCAAGAACATTGTATACATCACAGCAGAAGTGAATTAAGAAGGGATCTTCAGGAGGAAAATGTGGCTTTGTGGATGTTTAAAAGGGAACTCATTCCAGGAATAAAGGACAGGAAGGAAGAAAGCATGAAGGAACTCTGGAAATCTGACAAGTGGACAAAGGAGGCTAGGATTGCTAGTGGAGTGGAGGCAGAGTCATTGGCTCAACAACATAAGGCATAATATCTACATTGGTCTAAGTTATGCATGTGGAACGGGTCATTTATGTTTGATATAGCAGAGAAGAGGGGAGCCAATGAAAGGAAGCAGAGGGGTGACATGGTCAAAGTGACAAGCCAAGAAAATCCTCTTTACAAGAACTTTCTGGATAATCAGAGCAAGATAGCATTTCTCTAGCCTAAAAAAAAAAAAAAAAAAAAAAAGAGGGTGCAGGAACAAGAAGGGTTTCTACAGTTATGTTAGCAACAAGAAAGAGGTCAGGTACAGTGTGGGATCCTTAACAAATGAGGGAGGCAACCTAGAAGCAGATGTGGAAAAAGCTGAAGGACTCAATGCTATTTTGCCTCGGTCTTCATAGACAAGTCAGCTCCCACACTGCTGTCCCGGGCAACACAGTATGGGAAAGTGGTGAGCCACCCTCAGTCCTTAAGCTGTTCTTTCACCACTATTTAGAAAATCTGGACGTGCACAAGTCTATGGGCTGCACCTAATGCATACAAGGATGCTGAGGGAGTTGACTGACGCGATTGGAGAGCCATCTGCTATTATCTTTGAAAACTTGTGGCAATCAGAAGTCATGGACCATTGGGAAAAGGCAAATATAGTGCCCATCTTTAAAAAGGGAAGAAGGAGAATCTGGGGAACTAGACCAGTCAGCGTCACCTCTGTCCTTGGAAAGATCATGGAGTAGGTCCTCTAGGAAACCATTTTGAAGCACTTGGAGAGGAAGGCTATCAGGAACAGCCTACATGGACTCACCAAGGGCAAGTCATGCCTGACCAACCTGATTGGCTCTGTGGATATGGGGAAAGCGGTGGCTGTGATGTATCTTGACTTTAGCCAAGTTTTTGATACAGTCTCCAACAGTATTCTTTGTAGCCATTTAAAAAACTGGAGTGGATGACTGGACTAGAAGGTGGATAGAAAGCTGGCTAGGTTGTTGAGCTGAACAGGTAGTGATCAACATCTCAATGTCGAGTTGGCAGCTAGTATTGAGAGAAGTGCTCCAGAGGTCAGTCCTGGGACTAGTTTTGTTCAACATCTTTATTAATGATCTGGATAATGGGGTGGATTGCACCCTGAGCAAGCTCACAGATGACACTAAGCTGTGGGGGAAGAGGTAGATATAACCAAGTGTAGGGATAGGGTCCTAGACAAATAATGACTTCGATAAATTGGAGGATTGGGCCAAAAGAAATTGGATGGGGTTCAACAAGTGCAGAGTGCTGCACTTAGGACTGAATCACCCCATGCTCCGCTACAGACTGGGGACAGACTGGCTAAGCAGCAGTTCTGCAAAAAGGACTTGTGGATTACAGTGGATGAGAAGCTGGATATCAGCCAGCAGTGTGCTCTTGTAGCCAAGAAAGCCAATGGCATATTGGGCTGCATTAGTAGGAACATTGCCAGCAGATTGAGGAAAGCGATTATCCCTTTCTATTTGGCACTGGTGAGGTCACCGCTCAAGTACTGCATCCAGTTTTGGGCTCCTCACTACAGAAAGGATGTGGACAAATTGTAGAGTCTCCAGCAGAGGGTAACGAAAATGATTAGGAGGCTGGGGCACATGACCTATGAGGAGAGGCTGAGGGAACTGGGCTTGTTTAGTCTGCAGAAGAGACAACTAGGGGTGGGGGGAATTTGATAGCAGCCTTCAACTATCTGAAGGTTCCAAAGATGGAGCTTGGCTGTTCTCAGTGGTGGTAGATAACAACAAGGAGCAATGGTTTCAAGTTGCAGTGGAGGTGGTCTAGGTTGGATATTAGGAAACACTATTTCACTAGGAGGGTAGTGAAGCACTGCAATGGGTTACCTAGGGAGGTGGTGCAATCTCTATACTAGAGGTTTTTAAGGCCCAGCTTGACAAAGCTTTGGCTGGGATAATTTAGTTGGTGTTGGTCCTACAAGGGGTTGGACTAGATGACCTCCTGAAGTCTCTTCCAATCCTAATCTTTATGATTTATGATAATTAGGGTAAGAGGTTTAAACTGTTTGGACAGAGATGAAAGTCTAGCTCTTAGAAATGTTCATAAAAAGGTGTGAAGACTTCCACACATTCAATTTTGTGTCTCCCCTAGAAAGAAGGGTCAAAGAAGATGCCTAAGTAGTGGACATAAGTGATGATATCTGCAGTGACCGAGGGAACAGAGAGTGTGTAAGGGAGAAAAATTAGATCTGTTTTTGCTGTGTTGTGCTTAAGTGGATGGCTGAAGAGTTATGCGAAGAGGTCAGAGATTTTGGTTTGGACAGGAGGCAGGGTCCAGAACAGAAAGATCACAGGGTACCAGTAGCTCATGTGATGCTATAGTGAAAGCTACACACAAATGTATCTAGAAATCCTGAGAAGCAACTGAAGCCTACTCCATTCTCTTTGTCCATGCCTCTTCTCCAGTGTCAAGGTCTCTAAAGCTTCACCTGACAGAAACAAACAGCTGTGCTCTGTGCATTGCTAAGCCCCTGATATGTGATCACTCAAGTTTTGAGAATTGTCTCAGAGAAACTGGAGAAGTATTTGGACTAATATAAAAATCCAAGAGAATTCTACATACAAGACAGAAATAAGCTGATGTTAACAGTAAGTTTCAAAATAGGCAAAGGTGGAAAATAGAAAAATTACCAGAATCAAAAGTTGTGAACTAGCTGCAACCAAATGGTTTCATTATTTGCCATTGTCCTCCCTTAGTCTTCTCCCACCTCCTGTTTCATTAAATCCATTCATTCCTTGTCTTAATATTAACTCTGCAAGCTCTTTGGTCCAAGACAGCCTCTTATGTTTGTATAGTATCTAGCACATTGGGAGTGATGTTGACTAGGGAATCCTTATGGGAACTACAATTCAAAAATATTTTATATTGCAGTAGCACCAAAGATGTGCTTGGTCCTTGTCAAACAGATTCTGAACATTTGCTACAAGTACCAGCCTAATCAATGGTATCCTAGCCTAGACCCAAAATATGGAGGAATTATTTGAAGTCTAGAGTAGTTCATGATATTGGCAACTCTACTGCCTAAATTAATCTGATTTTATCTGTTTCAGAAGGAGAACTGTCTCCAACTTTTCATAGTTCATGGTAAATTAAAAACAATACATTTCTATCCACTGATGGTGTAGGTTTCTATTTAGATTGTTTTATGTACTACAACAATATTAGCAATCAGGTCACAATTGTATTCTATGCCTCAATTATCCATAACTAAGGCTAAGATCGTCACAAATATTTTTTGGTACAAATCATGGACAGGTCACGGACAAAAGAAAAATTCATGGAGGCCGAGCTCTATCAGTGACTTACTGAAAATATCTGACTAAATGGGGATATGCGGGTCCCCACTCTGCCTGAAACAAGTAGCAGTACGGGAACTAGGAGCCGCCCATTTTGGGGAGGAGGGAAGAGGAGAGGTTCCCCAGTGGCCATAAGAGACAGGGGACCCTTCAGCTCCTGACTACTGCAGGCTGAAGTTATGGAACTTGCTGGAAGAAGTCACACATTCTGTGACTTCCACAATCTGACTAAATCGCAGCCTTATTTATAAACAGCAAGAGGATGAAGGGTTACAGGTATTTTGAGAATAATTCAGTGCTTGTGAAAAGGTGCTGAACAGACAGCTTTGGACAATGAAGTTCTGTCCACAGTAAAGCCAGCAGAAGCTTCCTCATATTGGCAAAACAAGTGAAGTATGACCTGGAGGACCCTCTAGTGGTAATAAAATAGATGAGTATGTGTGTCAATTCTCAGCCTCTGCTGTAAACACAAACAAGGTTGTTATTACCTTTGTATCTAGCCACTGAAAACTTGACTGAAACCATTAGTAACTACTGGAATGCTTTGAAAGCTGCAGATTAAGAATTTATTATTAGTGCCAACCTGGGCCCAAGTTTAAACACAACACTTAAGTTTCATACCCCTTTACTGTACTATGTTATGAACCACTCACTTTCTCCCTATGCCCGCCTTAGATACCAGGACAAGCATTGAGCACAACATTGACTGGAATGAGGTATTAAATAGTGAGTGTTACTATCGCACCTTGGGGTCCTGGTCCCTAACTAAGACTCTTTTGTGCTAGACTCTGTACAAACAGAACAAAGATGCCCTGCCATCAAATAGCCTACACAGGAAGATACAAATAGACTGTAAAGTACAAGGAATCTGTGAAACAATATTGGTCAGCATCATAGACTGGTCTCAGCATACTAGGACCCCAACCATTGTCAAGCTTTGGGTTTTTTGGAGATATAACAAGAAGAGCTTTAAGGAGAACAGTGAAGTGACTGTGTAGACATTTATGGGAAGTTTCTCCCATTGAGGGGCAGCACAGGAGAAAGAATGAAGGTGCTTGTTTGAAAGTTCATCGAATGGGCAAGGGAAGCTGATCAGAAGCAAGAGAGTCTCGACACCATAAATACAGCATCTACAGTTTTCATCACTCCAGTTTAAGGTTTCATATAGGGCATAGAACAGTTGTTAGATTCATTTTCTATACTTCAAAGACTGCATGCTAGAATGTAAGGTCCTATATTTCAAAAGCTAATGTTGTACCTTAAAATACTAAAGTGAACTCTGACAGTTTAAGCTCCTGAAGAAAGCTTACATGGTTAACAGAGAAAGTAATCTAAGCGGTGTGCCATGTGAGGTCTAGAAAAAAATCCCACTTCCTTTCTGACCAGCCGCAGGAACAGATCCTAAGTCTGTGCAGAGTTGGTAGGGAGGGATTTCCATCTGCCCTCCTGCCCGTCATGTCAAATCACAGCTTGAGACTTTAGCTATGGCAACCCACTGGCAGTACAGTGTTTGGTATAAAGAAGGCTAGCGTAACTCAAAGGCTCTGTAAAATAATAGCTTTTTAAAATTTTAGTTAAGTTGTTACATGTTTCATATGTACCCTAGTTACATAGAAGCCACACTGGCTTGGACAGGGAGTGAGGTCAGTCAGGGGACAGGAAGCAGGGGGGTTGGACATGGGTGTGGGGGTCTCGGGAGGAGGCAGTTAGGGAACAAGGAGCAGGAGGGGTTGGATGGGTCGGGGGTTCTGAGGGATGCAGTCACAGGGTAGGAAGTGGGAGGGGGTGGGGCCAGGCTGTTTGGGGAGGCACAGCCTTCCCTTCTCAGACCTCCATACAGTTTGGCACCCTGATGTGGCCCTCAGGCCAAAAGTTTGCCCACCCCTGCTGTGTACAACTGAGGCTGCTGGACACACATCATAGCAAAAGATCTTTCCAGCAAGCTGGAAGAAACTATAAAGGTGGGGGAGGGGAGTGATAGCCAGTGTACTGAAGATCAGTGACCTATTTGTATCATCTATTAGGGGTAGACATTGCTTGATTCAACTCCTGTTTGAGCTCTATGAACTAGCCTGAAAATTTACTTTTATTTCCTAGGTAACCAGTTTTGATCTCTATGTTTACTACTTATAATCACTTAAAATCTTCCTGCTAGTTAATAAATCTGTTTCATATTTTATCTGAAACAGTGTTTTGATTGAAGTGCTTGGGAAATTTCAGTTCAGGTTACAAAGGCTAGTGTGTCTCCTCTCCACAGAGGGAGGGGTGGACTGGGTAATGGACAAGAGCAAGACGGTATAGTTCTTGTGTGCAAGGTTAAGGAACTGTGAGGAACTTTCTGGAGCCTCTGTATTGTTCGTTCATCAGTGGTTGGCAAAACATTTGCATAACTCAGTTGGCATGTCCCTACCTGTGGATGTTTGTGTAAGTGCAGCACCTACCTGAGGTTTGTAGCCTGCCAACAGCATCACAGCGTGAGAATACCCTAGATTGGTGGGATAGAGGGCACAGTTCAGGTTGCACTCTGGGAACCCTGTCACACCTGCTTCATATCAAACCTGCTCCATCCATGTTACGACTTAAATGACAAAAGCAGAATGAACTGTTGGGCTATATGGGCCTGTAAGCATCATCAGATGCAGGAGGATGCAGAGGAATTTCAAGGATTAAGATTCATTTCAGCACTTCTCCCTCCCTAGCAACTCCAAACTTTTTTAGAAAAATACTTTGACTAAATCTAATGTTTTTGGTGACTATGAAACAGCTTTATGACTGCAAGATTGAGAAATTGGTCACTAGAATGACGACAAAACTTGAGAAACAGGCTAGCAAAGCCTTCTCAAGATCTAAAATCATTAATAGAGTTGAAGGAGCAGCTGAAGTTTCCTTTTGAATCCTGACACACAAGACAGGCAAGACTATCTTACTGGATCAGCTTCTCTTGGTGGAAGGGACAAGGAGCTCTGTGTTCCGAGGAAGAGCTCTGCGAAGCATGTAAGCTTGTCCCTTCCACTAACAGAAGTTGGTCCACTAAAAGATATTACCTCACATATCCTCTCTTACATCCTGGGACCAAAATGGTACAGCACACCACTGAAAATTTTTTAAACCTTGTCAGGAGGTAATAAAAATTAGGACCAGGCCACCTGACAAGCTCTCGAAAGGAGATATACAAACCAATACATTTGCAGTAATTGCCACTCAAGAGGCTTCAGTTTAAAAGAACTAGATTACATTACATTAAAGTAGAGAAACATCCAGATACATTCTGACTAGTGATAAAAGTCCTGAGGGTTTTTTGTTTTAAATTAAGTTGACGTTCTAGCTCTCCACTAGTACTCCCAAGGCAAGTTTAGCTACAAAGTGGTTAGGGGTTGCATTTGGTCATTTTTCCAGGTTTTTTTTTTTTGTTTGTTTTTTTTAATTCCTTTCAGCTTGTTAAAATTCTGTTCCTGGAAGAGGTTTGGTATCTTAAGACAAATAACTGAGGAGGCTGTGAAGGCTAGGACTATAACAGGGTTTAAAAGAGAACTGGAAAAATTCATGGAGGTTAAGTCCATTAACGGCTATCAGCCAGGCTGCGTAAGGAGTGGTGTCCCTAGCCTCTGTTTGTCAGAGGGGGGTGATGGATGGCAGGAGAGAGATCACTTGATCCTTACCTGTTAGGTTCACTCACTCCAGGGCACCTGGCATTGGCCACTGTCAGACAGTATACTGGGATGGATGGACCTTTGGTCTGAGCCAGTATGGCCTACGTTCTTATGATTATTGCAGAAGTAGAGTGGGCAGGTAGCATTTAGAAGCTACTTTTGCTATTGTTACACATGCAGTGGTGGTACCAGGGGAAAATAGCAGGACACAGCATGAACCCTGACAAAGAATCTTGTAGCTAATTTCCATCAGTTGTCAGAAGTTCAGACCTTCCTGGCAAAAATACCATGTTTCTACTCTTGTAATCACTCTTGACTATAGAAATGGATCTCTCTGGCCTCTGTTCAGCTGCATTCAGTTTAGACCAGCCTCATTTCTATATGTGTAACTTTTTAGCATCCCAGCCACATTAGTGATGGGAAAAGAGCAAGTTGCAGAACACACTTAATCAGCTAATGGGAGAATGTGTTAAGGGATACTGTGCATCTGTCTCAAACTGCAAATTAAGAAAAATTCAAGTAATAGTTGAACAACCTGCACTGCGTCCATGCCAAAAGCGGACAGATGCTACTGCAAAATAACTGATTTCAAGTTCCTTCTCAGGAAAAAGGGATTTTGTTTTCCTTCTTGAAAACTTCAGCATGTATCACTATATAACCAGATACATTCCCCACACTGTACACAAACAACAATTTTCATAATTGCTGGAGCAAATGTTTAATTGGACAATTTTCATCCACCAGAAGCACTGAATGGATTCCAGAGACCACACTGAAGATAGGGGAAGGGAAGGAAGTAGTGGCAATCTTCCCAAACTGTGCCTCTAATCTCAGAGTAGAAGGATATTTCTGTTCAAATGATCAGGGAAATATATAGTTCTAGCATTTAAGTTGTTAGGCATCATGGTTACCAACTTATTGAGAAGAGTGGGGAATTAAGATCTTAAGGGCAGTTGTTTAAGGTCTCACCCTATTGTCACACCCACCAAATAAGCTTGGTCTTGAGTGAATGCAGAGGCAACCCACTGTGGCTGCTTCCTACTGGCTGCAACATCTGCTGTGCTTAGATTGGTCAACACCAGGCGTCACACTGAGTTATATATACAGCATTTTACAAAAGGGTAATGACTCATCTACTGACCACAGTCTGCCATGCCACCAAGGATCTCTTGTTGGAAGCATTTCCTCTTTGCAGGAACAAACTACAGTGGCTCCTATATTTAGAGCCTTCTGTACATTTGGCTCTTACAGTAGTTGTTTGTCTGCAAACTCACTATCAGTTTGTATTCAGAATGTGCTCTGCTACAAGGGCTAGAAACTTAAGGTTGTATTTTCAAAGTGGCTCACAGTTGTCTTAACTCACTCCCCACTGAAAAGTAAGAGCTTTTATCACTGACTTCAACGTGACAGAGCAAGGCCAATGCTAAGCACTTTAAAAGTCCTATTTTAAAAACACTAAGTTGTGGAAGTTTAAACACCTCAAGGAGTACAACCATTCAGCAAACAATCACACACCACCTCAGGCCTTTTTCCTGCCTATCATGGACTTGCTTCTCCAAGAACCTGAACCACTTACACATAAGGCTGCTCCAAAATTACCACTAAGCCACTTAAAAATTAGATCAACCTAGCTATGTTGCTCAGGGCACTAAAGGATTTCATAGCCTGAGTGCCATGGTTAGGTCAATCCCCAGCATAGAGGCAGCTAGGTTGACCGAAGAACTCTTCTGTTGACCTAGCTACCACCTCTTGGGCAGGTGGATTGAAGAGTCCCTTCCGTTCATGTGGGAAATGTGTACAATAGGTCACCACAGCAGCACAGCTGTAGTGTAGCTGGCAAGCTGGGGCACGAATCTACCCTGCACTAACCTGCTGTACACCAACTGTTCATGTAGACATGCCTTTATTGTAACAGCAGCTTTCCTCACCATTAACATCCCATATCAGAAGATACAGATGAGCTCTTTTAAAGTCTTTTTAAGCTGTGCTTTATAGCTGGATTTGATTGCTCAGTTATTAGAAAAATCTCTTGGAAGTATAAAAATAAGACTCCATTTCCCATTTTAGTAGTTTTGGCATATTTTATACATGCATCAGCTGACAGTTTATACATTTTAGTTGTATAAATACCTCAAAATCAAGATGCATTACAATAATTAAAATACAAAACAAATTAACTACCTAGCTATGGCCATATCACCTAGGATATTCACACCAAGATTCTAAAGAGAATCATTCAGCCACCTCACCCATCCATTACTACATGAATGTATTTTAACTCTTATACAGCCACTTTTCAGCTTTGTGTGATTAATTTTTCCCCTTTATTCAAGTACAAAAAGGGAAAATGACTTGCAGCTTGCATGTTTCTGACCACCACACACTTCGTGGGATCTCCAGTAGACTTGTGCAATTTTACAACTTGTCAAAGCTCAAGCACACCCCCTCAATACCCCACCCTAATACATTAGGTCTACGTAGAAACAGTAATAAAATAGAGGACACATGAAAAGGGAGATGAGTGCAGGAATGGAGAAAGAGACACGATGTTATATATGGAATGGAGTTCTGTCATTCTTGGAATCTAAATATTTTTATCCAAATGTATTTGGAGCCCATTTCCAGATTTCTTCACATTCGAATAATTGTCTTGGCAATACACTATTCTCTCTTTGGCTGTTAACTCAGACTGGTCTGAATACTACTGCTCTATTCTGGGCATAAGTCTATTCTTCCATTTTCATAAAATTATGTGCTTCGTGATCCTTGCAGCCTGCAAGCACCAGAAGAGCCTGTGTGGTGGAGTTAAACTGAGCTTAACAAGTAAATAACCTAGGATATCATTTTCAGCTGAGCTTTGGCTGCTGAAGCTGAGTACTACTATAACTCATATCCATCTCTTTCCACAGCTGCTGGACTGTTGGACAGTCCCATAACATATGCACTGTTTTGGTTACAGCATGAACAGATAATGCATTAAAAAAAGCTCTCTGTGGAGCCCACTATATTTTAAATAAAATCTTTTTTTGTATTAAAATGTAGTCAGAGCCACAAAATCATTTGTAATAGTATGTAATATGCTCTGCCACTGGGATTCTTTCAAGGGCTGTGATAAACTCCTTTCACAAGAACTCCATGCTACTAGAGTACACATAGGGGACACAGACCTGGTGAGTTTAATGAAGCATTTCTAAGATTCCCAGGAATTTGGGGCCTCTTGCAGCACTAGAGCATCGTGACCAAATTGATATGTTAGCACATGTCTTAGTACTGAGTACCACCACTCCACTGAAAGCAGCAAGTCAGAAAACATTGTCCACTTTCTAACACTAAAGCCAAGCCCTCGCTGACTAATGGGGAAATGCATACGATGCCTGGCCAGTTTTTCCAAGTTAGAAGTTTGTTCCCCATTTGCAACTCTGAACTGCCCCCAAAAACCGGTTACACTCACAGACTTACAATTGCTGTTCAAGAGGTGTTGCTCATGTCCATTCCAATTCAGTGTGTGCGTGCTATGTGAACAGCTGTTGGAAAGTTTTTCCCCTAGCACCACTCATCAGGTCACCTGTGGAGTCTCCTAGAGTGGTGTTTCCATGGCAGTGAATATAGGTCTGTCAACCCACTGCCTCCTCAGTTCCTTCTTGCAGGCTACTCCGACAGAGGGAAAGGCGGGTGGGTATTGGAATGGACATGAGCAACAGCTCTCAAAGACTAGTTATGAGAAAGCACCATTTTTTGAGTGACTGCTCATGTCAACTCCAATTAGGTGACTCCCAAGCCCCACCCTGGAAGTGAGGTCAGAGTTATGGAATGACTGACTGGAGAGCCACTCTACCTCTTATTACACCAACACGCCAGAGACAATGCAGCATTTGGCAAACGTATGAACTACGAACCACATCGTGGCCAGAGTGGATAAAAATCTCTTTTCCGTACAGAGAACCCACACTTCTTTAATATGGTTCAGTCAGTCATTGAGACCAAGACACAGTCCATCCAGAGCAGATGTTGCAGGCAAATTGCTGGATAAAATGTACGAAAAAGAAATTGAGCAGTGCACCAAAGATCTAGAGGGTAAAAAAATTGTTAGCCTGAGTTTTGATGGGTGGAGAATATCCACAACAATCCTGTGGTATGTGCTTGTGAGACAACAGAAGGGAATGTCTTTCTTACGGAAACAACTGATAAATCAAGAAATGTGCACACGGCAGAATTCTTACCAGAAATAGCAGTATGCTATAACAAACAGAAAAAAATTCAAATGTCTAGTACGCAGCTTGGTCACAGACAAATGCTGAAAATGTATCCAAGATGAGAAGGAATTTAGAAGAGAGAGAGAGAGTCCCAAAGTTAACATACGGTTGCAATGCTCATTTGATGCACCTCCTAGACAAAGACATCAGTTGTCCGGAGGAGGGGGAGGCTAATGTTGAAATTGCAAAACCACCACTTTGCAGCAGCTGCTCTGAAAAATGTAGGAGGAACCAAACTCTCCTACAGCATGAGTGATGGAACTCAGTAGTGGACTGTTTTGAGCACTGTATCAAGAACTGGCCTAATCTGATGACAGTTTGTGAACAAAATGGTGAAAAAAAATAGATGGCACAGTCACAGCTAAAGTTCTCAACATTGGATTTAAGAGAAATGTTGAACACGTGCAGAGTACCCTGAAGCCTATTTCTGTAGCCTTGAACAAAATGCAGGAAAATAGCTGTTTTATTGCTGATTCAATCTGGAAGGAACTGAGTGAGATCTTAAGAGAAATATGCAATGAGAGTTCAATTACAAGCATTACAAAAACAAATAGGACAAGCACCATTTCCAGCTCATTTTCTTGCAAATACTCTCAACACTCGGTACCAGGGTCAAATCTTAACTGCTGAAGAAGAGGACCTGGCTATGACATGGACACCCAGCAGTCATTCCTCCATAATGCCAACTATAATAAGCTTCGAAGCTAAGGGTGAACCATTCAAGAAATATGTTTGCTGATGTTTTAAAGAAAAAGTCACCCCAGAGACCTGGAAGAAGCCACTTAAGCACTTTTATTTGGAGACTGTTGAAGTGATGATCTCACTTTTAACCACCAGTAGCATCTTCTGCTGGTGCAGAAAGAATATTTTCTTCCTTTGGACTAATTCATTCCAAACTGAGAAATTGTTTGGGATTTGAAAAAGCAGGAAAGCTTGTTTTTCTTTTCCAGATTATGAACAAACAGGAAAATGAAGATGACCAATGTAGCTGCAGAAGCCAATATTTTCAGTTTCTCATGTTGATCTGGCTCACATAGAATCATGGAATATCAGGCTTGGAAGGTAACTCAGGAGGTCATCTAGTCCAACCCCCCTGCTTAAAGCAGGGCCAACCCCAACAAAATCATCCCAGCCAGGGCTTCGTCTAACTCGACCTTAAAAACCTCTAAGGAAGGAGATTCCACACCTCCCTAGGTAACCCATTCCAGTGCGTCACCACCCTCCTAGTGAAAAAGGGTTTCCTAATATCCAACCTAAACTTCCCCCACTGCAACTTGAGACCATTACTCTTTGTTCTCTCATCTGATACCACTGGGAACAGTCTAGATCCATCCTCTTTGGAACCTCCTTTCAGGTAGTTGGCAGCAGCTATCAAATCCTCCCTCATTCTTCACTTCTAGAAACTAAACAATCCCAGTTCCCTCAGCCTCCCCCCATAACTCGTGTGCTCCAGCCCCTTAATCATTTTTTGCCCTCCCCTGGACTCTTTGCAGTTTTTCCACATCTTTCTTGTAGTGTGGGTCCCAAAACTGGACACAGTACTCCAGATGAGGCCTCAGCAATGTCAAATAGAGGGGAAGGATCATGTCCCTCTATCTGCTGGCAATGCCCCTACTTATACAGCCCAAAATGCTGTTAGTCTTCTTGGCAACAAGGGCACACTGTTGACTCATTTGCAGCTTCTTGTCCACTGTAACCCCTAGGTCCTTTAATGCAGAACTCATGCCTAGCCATTCGGTCCCTAGTCTGTAGCAGTGCATGGGATTCTTCTGTCTTAAGTGCAGGACTCTGCACTTGAACCTCATCAGATTTCTTTTGGCCCAATCCTCTAATTTGTCTAGGTCCCTCTGTATCCTCTCTCTACCCTCCAGTGTATCTACCACTTCTCCCAGTTTCGTGTCATCTGCAAACTTGCTGAGGGTGCAGTCCACGCCATCCTCCAGATCATTGATCAAGATAATGAACAAAACCAGCCCCAGGACCAACCCTTGGAGCACTTCGCTTGATACCGGCTGCCAACTAGACATGGAGCCATTGATCATTACCCGCTGAGCTCAACGATCCAGCCAGCTTTCTATCCACTTTATAGTGGATTCATCCAGCCCATACTACTTTAATTTGCTGGCAAGAATACTGTGGGAGACCATATCAAAAGCTTTGCTAAAGTCAAGGAATAACACTGACTTCCTCTCATCCACAGAGCCAGTTATCTCATCATAGAAGGCAATAAGGCTAGTCAGGCATGACTTACCTTTGGTGAATCCATGCTGACTATTCCTGATCACTTTCCTCTCATCTAAGTGCTTCAGAATTGATTTCCTTGAGGACTTGTGCCATGATTTTTCCAGGGACGGAGGTGAGACTGACTGGCCTCTACTTCCCTGGATCCTCCTCCTTTCCTTTTTTAAAGATGGGCACTACTTTAGCCTTTTCCCAGTCATCTGGGACCTCCCCCAATTGCCATGAGTTTTCAAAGATAATGCCCAACGGCTCTGCAATCACATCCGCCAACTTCTTTAACACCCTCTGATACAGCGCATCTGGTCCCATGGACTTGTGCTCGTCCAGCTTTTCTAAATAGAAAGCCTCCTCCCCATGCTGTGCTGCCCAGTGCAGTAGTCTGGGACCTGACCTTGTTCATGAAGACAGAGGCAAAAAAAGCATTGAGTACATTTGCTAATTCCACATCCTCTGTCACTAGATTGCCTCCCTCTTTCAGTAAGGGGCCCACACTTTCCTTGACCTTCTTGTTGCTAACATAACTGAAGAAACCCTTCTTGTTACATTAACATCCCTTGCTAGCTGCAACTCCAAGTGTTATTTGGCCTTCCTGATTTCACTCCTGCATGCCAGAGCAGTTTTATATTCCTCCCTGGTCATTTGTCCCATCTTCCACTTCTTGTGAGCTGCTTTTTTGCGTTTAAGATAGCAAGGATTTCACTGTTAAGCCAAGCTGGTCACCTGCCATATTTACTACTCTTCCTACACATCGGGATGGTTTGTTCCTGCAACCTCAATAAGGATTCTTTAAAAAATACAGCCAGCTCTCCTAGACTCCTTTCCCCTTCATGTTATTCTCCCAGGGGATCCTGCGCTTCAGTTCCCTGAGGAACATAGTCTAATTTGTTTTTTAAATATTTCATTTTACTATTTTAGTTATACAATTTAACAAAAAACAGATTAAAAAACTTGAATGTTTAATTACATTCAAAAATTCAAATCCTTATGTTTGCTGTTGAAGAAAAAATCCAGACTACATAATGTTGTTTTAGTTAAATAAAACAAACAATTTAAGTGTCTGTCTGGTGATATTCTCCTCCTAATACAGCATGGCAAGAAAATCCCTCCGAATATTAATGATGAACCTGTTGAACTGAAGATAGCTCCCGTCCCAGTGACTTCATAAATATCTGCTTCAATTACCTTTGGTAAATGAAATAACCAATGATTAATTTTCTGATTTAGCTGTAAAACTAGTCTGAAAAGTTTTCATTAAAAAATCACTTACAAAATGTATAGCCTGTACCTTCTAAAAATGACGGTACATACGAGTTGTGAAAAACACATATTAAAGTTTATTTCAAATGTTTATGGCAAATATGCTATTTGCCCTAACATTTAAGTTCATATACCAAATAGGGAGCAAAGGTTCTAAAGAGGACACCCCTACACTTCACATGCTATACTGAAGTGCCCAAGTCAAAATGTACTAGAAGAAATTCAGTATAATTATTAAGTACACAGGAACAGCACATAAGTTCCGATTAATACAACTAGTAGTATAAGCCTGAAGAGAGTTTTATTTGCTATCTCAGGTTTTTTATTCAGAACTGACATTCACAATGAATTACAATATTGGTGGAGTACTAAGCTGTTATTCAGTAGCTGCTGTCCTTCAGCAAGTCATTAAAACAGAGGTCCTTCCAGTTTGAGACTAGCAGTGATGTTGATCCCATGAGTTTCGAGAGTAGTGAAAAACCCAACATGCTGACCAATATCCCCTCTTAGTGAGAGATTATGAAAAAAGCTACTAAGTACTAAATGGATGCCACATATGTCTAGTCACTGACTGCATTCCCAGTCATAACTCTTCATGAATTACAAAATATAAAAAAGTCATTCTACCACTAGGTATTTACTGCTGTCTAAATACTAGGTTTATGAAACCTGAGGAGCAATTCAGCTGATTAGAAAGCAATTTGACAAAATATGGTTGGAAAGACACTGGAAGGGGATCATCATCGTATCTGTTCATTTTTTCTGCACTCGTATCCTAGGAAACTAGATACAGCTGCTTGTTCAGTTAGCGTTTATGACAGAAATGCCTGCAATTCAGTTCTAATAACTAGGACTTCACCCACCACCACCAAATTGTGATTATAAAGCAAGACAAACCCTTCCCCAAAACAGCAGCTACTTCACACTCAATATAAACTATTAAGAAAGTGTGGACAGTTTCACAGAATCATTGAACCACAGAGTTAAAAGGGACCACAAGGATCATCTAGTTTAATCCCCTGCCAACAAGCAGGATTTGTTGTGTCTAAACTATCCAAGACAGATGGCTATCCAGTATCAAACAAGGACACTCCCACCTCAAAATTTTCTGCTAAGTCACCAGCTGACTAAGGGTATGGTTACACTTACAAGATTATAGCACTATTGGTTATAGCGGTCCCCTTATACAGTAGTATGTATAGCACTATTGTATGTCCACACTCAGACGCGCCAGCGGTATAGCATGGCCACATTTGGGGCACTTAATGTGGCATTAACAGCAGCGCATTAGGGCGGCTATCCCAGCATTGAGCTGGGTGCAACGTGCTTTTTAAACGAGGGGGGTCACATTGTGTGTATGTAGAGGGAGAGAGACAGTGATTTTTCCGATCTTCTGAAAGCCTCTCAGTGAGCCTCTTCTGAAAGCCTCTCAGTGAGCCACGAGGCTTTGTTTTCACACAGGCTCCCTCCTTAAACATTTGCATTGCTTATCTGCCAAGTTAAGAGAGAAACTCTAAAGTACTTCCACATTGCTCCAGCGGAGTTCAAAACAAAGGGAAGAGACGTCAATTGCCTTAAATGGCTCTAGGCATCTCCAGAGATCACTTGTAGCGCAGTGGGTGTCCACATTCGTGCTGTAGCGCTACAGCAGCTGCGCTACAGCCCTTATTCCCCATGCGGAGGTGGATTAACAATAGCGCTATAACTCAGCAGTTATAGCGCTCTACGTGCCTTGCCAGTGTGGATGGGGAGGAGGTTATAGCGCTCGTGTGGGCTTTATAGCGCTATAAAGTGCCAGTGTAACCAAAGCCCTAAGATAACAAGCTTCGATCATGTAGTGTTTGCAATGTTTTGTTTATCATGCTGGAACTTTACAGAGGGGTCTGCTGAACAAAAAGCTTTAACCCCAAATCCCTCATTTAAATTGCATATTGGGCTGACTGAACTCCCATATTGTGATATTTTCAAAGTGAAGTGAACAGTTTCCGTTCTTTAGAGCTCTGTGACGTGACAGTTCAAGTCTAACAAACCTGATAAAATTGGCTTGAATATTACTCTTTATGCTAGACATTTAACATTTCTACAAACCACAAGACTACACAAATGACCTCTACACTTAGGACTAACCTACCCTCTTCCTTCAAAGCCCTCTGACAAATGAAGACCCAGACTCCACCAAAAAGAAAATTTTAAAAAATACCCAACCGAGCGAAGCAATGCACATAGCCTAGTGTCCTTTTTTTGCGAAAACCTTTTCCCTTGGTATATTGGTCTTAATTTGATTGTATACTCTTTGTGGTTAGGATTCTGTATGCTACTAAATTACTAGGACATGAACTGAATATCTAGGCTTTTTTTTTTTTTTTTTTTTAATTATTAAAGTAGTTTCAGGTACTATGCCTACTACTTAGTACTCCGCCAATTTGTAGTTTTTAAAATGCACTTCCATCAGTTGGTGTAGGAAGAATCTACACATAGAAGAAACTGATCGTTTATTTGAAAAAGCTACATTTAGAAGCTAAGTAAACACAGGCAAACTGAAAAGGTTTTTTAAAAAATGGTTAGACTTCCAGTGCTGAAAACAGTCATGCTGTTCTCTGGTTCAGGCATTAGTAAGATACAGCAAGCCAAATCTACTTTTACTTACATCTGTGCATCCCTTCAGTAGCATCTGGTTGTAAAGATATAACTGAGGACAGAATTTGCTCCTGTAGCTGGAAATGATTTAACAGTTCTACTGATGCAAAAGTCAAAATAGAATCTTCCCCCCAGTTATGCTGGCCGGTTAATAGGACTAAACAGCAGAAAAAAAAAGTTTTGCTTCCTAAAGGAAGCAGAGATGACCAAGATCAGATCTGTCGACTGTGGTAGTGCCATTTTTACACTGACAATTCAAAGTACAGCTGCACTTCAAAGGGGACTTAAGAACATAAGAAAAACCATACTGGGTCAGACCAATGGGCCATCTAACCAGACAGCCTGACAGTGACCATTGTCTTACAGTTACTTACGTTAGCCCTTTAATATCTGCCAAGACAAGACGGGCTACTTATTGCTGACATCTGTTTGCAGCAGACACACACTGTACTTCAAGGGCAGTCAACTATTTTTTGTCAAGGTCCAGAATCCAAAGAAAACAATTGATAAATAAGATTTTGGAGTCTGTTCAAAAGCATCTGCCAATCCAGATTTAGCCCATGGCCTACCTATTGACTACCCCTGCTGTATTTGTTTAAGCGTAGAGAAGGCCAGGCTATGTTCAGACTCTTTCAGAAAAAGTGTGGCTTTAAAAGAGGAGAGAAACAAATACACTTCATCCTGTTCCTCTCCTCCAAAATGCATAGTCATATACTAATTTAGCACTCAGCTTACTAAGCAACATACCAAGGTAAGAATTTACAAGGAAATGAATTTGTCGTCAACATGTCCAGCAAGTCACGTGGTCTTAACCAACAAAATTGTCCTCTTTAAATATAGTTCAGGGAAAATGATCTGAAGGCATGCAATTTGAAATTTAGTGCATACACTGGTGTCAGGACTTCAAAGGGACACCAACTTATGTCACTTCTATCTGAATACTAACTAGTCTTAGAATTAACACAGGATTATAGATGAAACAATATGAACAATTTCTCAAGCTTTACTTTATGCAAGGATGATTACATTTCCCTCTTCCCACCCACCCCCACAGGTCTTTCACGCTACCGTGGGGAAAAAAAGTAGGCATTTAAAAAGCAGAATGTGATCATGATGCCATAAAAACGGACAGGGAGACTTAGGGTGGAAGTGGAGGGGGAGAAGACGACAACAAAACTACTTTTAGCTTATTTTAAAATGGATGTGATTTTGAGATGGAACCTAAACTCCCCTAACCTAAACTATAAAAGATTTGAACCTGGGAAAGGAGGTTGGAAAGGTCTTGGCTCAACTGTTATGCATCACCACCACCAGTGCTCTTCCTCTACCTGCCCCTGAGAGGGGGCCCTGCCACACAAGTATACTAACCCTCAAGGCTTCCACCCAGGCCCCAGTCTTGACTTGCTAGCAATGCGGCCTCCATGTCCCTGCCAACAAAAGCCGGGTAGGGGGAACCACTCAATATGAGATGTCTGTTGGTGGAGTCCATCAGGAAACAGGTAAGAGCTGCAGAAAGATGGCTTGTATGCACATCATCCAAGAGCCCAGGGACTTCTATGCGCATCCTCGCGATGCAACATCTGGGACATGAGGATGCTAGCCAACTACAACCCCATCAGAGGAGGAAGGAGAAGTCACACCGCTGAGGGTCCCCACCCATTGTGGTTAAGGACCTGTATGCTCTACCGGCAACAGGGAGGAGAGAAATGGACCCCACAACGGCTAAGGAGGAACCACTTCTGCAGAGTGCTGAGAGGCTCATGGTCTTCACACTGAAGAGGAAGCAGCAATGGGTGCTAGTGATCAGGAAGGCAGGCATCCATCTGCCAACGATATGATATCCTGGGAAGTGTGATGCCTGCCTGGATTCTGCATCCAAGACATAATGGAAAGGGTGTCCCTCTGACCACTACCCCATAGAACTCATCTTAAGGGCATTAATACTACCACCAGGTATGCCCCTGAGCAGATCAATAGTGATTGCAGGGCTTAGGAGCAAGGATGGAGGAATTTGGGGAACAGGTTGTGTTCTAGTTCATCCTCCTAGTTGCTGGTAAGGACCCAGAGTGGGACACATACACATTGGACAAGAATGCATGGTTGCAAAAATTATTTTGATGGGAGGGCTTCAGCTTTCTCTACCACAGGATGTTGTCACAGGAAGGACTGCTAGGAAGAGATGTGGTCCACCTCACCAAGAGCGAGCATCTTTCCTCACCAACTCAATGAGGAGGGCTTTAAACGTGATTCAAAGAGAGCAAGTGACAAAATGCTCACAGGCAAGAATAAAAAAAGACTTTAGCAGAGAGCTAGATGTTTCGGGGGGGAAGTTACAATAGGATGATTTTTTTTTCCTCCAAAGAGGAAAATGTGCTCAATATCTAATGTATATAAACAAAAAGGAGAATGAGGAACAGTACCAAGTAGAAGTATTAGTACATAAACTAAACTATGACAATTGACAGACGTGGTGGCATAAATCTCATGACTGGAATACTGGTAGAGAGGGAGATAGCTTGGTCACAAAGGGAGAGAGGGAGGTGATGCTGCATTATACATCAATATATACACACTTGTTCTGAGGTCCAGAAGGAGAGGAAGCAGACTGGGTGAAAATATCTGGATAAAGCTAAAAGGAGAAAAAAATAAAGGTGTGTCATGGTAGGTGTCTATTACACATGAACAAATCAGGAATAGATGGTGGATGAGGCATTTCTAGAATAGAAAAATCCAATACATGGTATTAAAGGGGCTTTTTAATACAGCAAGATACAAAATTGCTATTAAATTCTTGGAATGTATTTGGGACAATATTTTGTTTCAGAAGCTGGAGGCTGTCGTCCTGGTTTCTTCCATTTGAGAAAATGATTCTGACCAACAGGAAGAAATTGGTTGCAAATATAAAGGTGGAAGGCAAATTTGGGTGAAAGTGATGATGAAATGATGGTTTCATTGTTCTAAGGGAAGGAAGGAGCCAGAGCACCAGAATAAAAGGAGGGATAGCTCAGTGGTTTGATCATTGGCCTGCTAAACCCAGGGTTGTGAGCTCAATCCTTGAGGGGGCCATGTAGGGATCTGGGGCAAAAAAATCTGTCAGACAGTATTTGGTCCTGCCTAGTGAAGGCAGGAGACTGGACTCGATGACCTTCCAAGGTCCTTCCAGCTCTATGAGACTGGTATATCTCTGTATATTTTGTATTTATTAAGAACAGCAGAATTCAAAACAGTAGCCTTTAAAGAACTCTGAACAGGTGGGTTAGGATTGGTTTGATTCCACAGGAAGTCTTGATTTTAGTAAGGCTTTTGACAGTCCCACATTACTTTCTAATAAGCAAGCAAATGAAATGTGATCTGTATTAAATTACCATAGAAGTGGGTGCACAACTAGCTGAAAGATGGCTCTTGGTCAGAGGCATCGACCTCCGGAGGGATGCTCGACCCCCACTCCACCTGGGGCCCTGCCCCTACTCCACCCTGCCACTTTGTTACTGCCTCCCACCTCTTCCTACCCCCATTCCTTTCCCCTCTGCCCCCCAGCAGGCTGAACAGCTGACTACAGTGGGCAGGACCCACTATAGCACTGCACCCCCTGCCCCCCAAGCCTGGCTTGAGGCAGAAACCTGAATTTGGCTCTACACCTTTTGCTTTTAGCCATACAGGGAGAAGAGATTCTGTCCTAAGTCCAAGAACTGTTCCACACTCAGCTTCCTGTGTGTTAGAAAGTGCTGAAGCTACAATGGTGCAAATTACATAAGTGGGAGGGAGAGCACAGGGGAGGGTGTCTATTTCCTCTTCCTGCCCTGCTGCTTCCCCTCCCGCACATTGCTGAAGACGGCACGTGGGAAGTGCTCGGAAGGAGGGGGAAGGAGCTAATCTGTGGGGCTGCTGGGCACCCACTTTTCCCCCCCCCCGGTCGACATCTATACTCAGAGTAGCTATCAATAGTTAAACTGGGAGGGGGTACCCAGTGGGATCCCATCAGAGGTCAGTCCTAGATCCAATACTATTTAATATAGTCATTAATTTGGATAATGAAGTCAAGAGAATACACTCAAAATCTGTGGATGACACTGAGCTGCGAGGGGTTGCAAGCACTTGAGGACAGGATTAGAATTCACAATGAACATGACAAATTAGAGAATTGGTCTGAAATGAATAAGGACAAGGAAAGAATCAAAGGTACAACTACACAATGGGGATTAACTAGCTAGGCAGCAATACACCTGTGATGAGTGGCAAAAGAGGCTAATATTCTAGGGAGTTTAACAGGAGTGTCATATGCAAGATACAGGAGGCAGCGTCCTGCTCTGCCCAAGCCTGGTGAAGCTGCTAGAGTATCATAGGACCTAATCACATCAACTACGTCATCAGGGGCTCATTCACCTGCACATCTACTAATGTGATATGCCACCATGTGCCAGCAGTGCCCCTCTGCCAGCAGTGCCCCTCTGCCATGTACATTGGCATAGAGACTGTCCAGTTTGGCCAAAGAATAAACGGACACAAATCTGACATCAGGAATAACATTCAAAAACCAGTAGGAGAATACTTCAACCTCCCTGGTCACTCAGAAACAAACTTAAAAGTGGCAATTCTGCAACAAGAAAATTTCGAAAACAGAAACTCCAACAAGAAACTGCTGAACTGGAATTAATTTGTAAACTGGACACCATTAAATTAGGTGTGAATAAAGACTGGAAGTGGATGGGTCATTACACAAATTATTTTCCCACACTAAATTTTCCCCATACTGTTACTCACACCTTCTTGTGAACTGTTTCAAATAGGCCTTCCTAATTATCATTAGGAAAGGTTTTTCCCTCCTGATAATAGCTCACCTTAATTGATTAGCCACTCAAAGCTGGTATTGCAACCATCTCCACCTTCTCATGTTCTCTGTGTACACACACACTTTCCTACTGTATGTTCCACTCTGCATCTGACAAAGTGAGCTGTAGCCCATGAAAGCTTATGCCCAAACGTTAGTCTCTAAGGTGCCACAAGTACTCCTTGTTCTTTTTGCAGATACAGACTAACAGGGCTACTACTCAAACCTGCTACAGCAGGGGTAGGCAACCTATGGCACACGTGCCGAAGGCTGCCCGCAAGCTGATTTTCAGTAGCATTCATACTGCGTGGGTCCTGGCCACCGGTCTGGGGGCCTCTGCATTTTAATTTAATTTTAAAATAAGCTTCTTAAACATTTTAAAAACTTTATTTACTTTACATAGTTTAGTTGTATGTTAAAGACTCATAGAAAGATGTTAATGTATTACTGGCACATGAAGCCTTCATTTATTCACTCTAATTTAAGACTTGGCACACCACTTCTGAAAGGTTGCTGACCCCTGTGCTAGAGTAGAGTATTGTGTCCAGTTCTGGATGCCACATTTTAAGAAAGAGGTGGACAAACTGGAGAGGATTAACTGGAGAACAAAAACGATAAAAGGTTTAGAAAATGTGACTTATGAGGAAAGGCTAAAAATGGGCATGTTAAGTCTTGAGAAAAGATGGTAGATGGGGGGAACCTGACAGCCTTCATATATGCTAAGGGATGTTATTATAAAGAGAACAATGATCAGCTGTTCTCCATGTCCACTGAAGGCAGGGGAAGTAATAATGGGTTTAAATCTGCAGAAAGTTTTCATAATATCTAACCTAAATTTTCCTAATTATAAAAAGGTACTGAAATTCAGGGATAGGTTTCCAAGGGAGGTTATGGAATCCCAGTCATTGGAGGTTTTTAAGAACCATTTGGACAAGATCCCTGTCAGAAATCTAGGTATGTTTGGTCCTGCCTCTGCATAGGTGGCTGGACTTGATGACTTCAAGGTCCCTTTCACGCCTACATTTCTACAACAAACAGAAGTCACTTGGGAAAAAGCATTAATGATTGCAGATGAGTGCTAGTAAAGAGACTTTGAACTAAGATTCTGTTCATGAGAGACTTCAAATTGAGAGTTAAATTATTCTACTCTAGTATTAATGAATAAAGTCAGTTCTGGAAAGCAAATCAAGGAATACTACAGAAGGCCATCTCAAGGTGCTAAGTTTGTTCAGTTCACAAACATGCTTTCTCCCCAAACCATGAGTATCTAAGGTTGCAGCTAGTGATGATATTCTTGTGCCTTGTACAGTTGTGTGTCTCATGTGCAAACTGCTGCAGTGTGCTGGTTGCTATGGGAAACTGCCAATAAGCTCAGTGTAAGGAAAAGATGCATTAATACCAGGAGAATGAAGAGCCAGTTTTTATTTCGGCTCATAGGACTCAGCCACGTAAGGACTGAAAGTTTGCCACCTGGCATTTTAAGTGTAACATTCTAGCATCACAACAGGTTTCTCACCACCAAATAGTGTTAAGTTTCATTTGCATCCACACACACTGGGAAACAGGCAGTGAAATGGGATTAGTAAACTGAATTGGTTATACAAGCAGACAGTGAAATGATGGCTTAATATGGAGATGATATCTTGTAGGACTGAGGGAAATATCAGTACATTAAACACTTCTGAAAGATTCAAACTGCATAATTTAAAAAAGGCATTACATTGAAAAGTGGTGTAACCACTTCAGATCCAAAACCTCTAGAGTCAGTTTTCTACCTTTTTCCAGTATTCTATGGATGTAAATACTCAGGAGTTCAAAGACCAGTGAAGTGTTGACAGCTGTATTTTTCCAATTAGAAAAACATTTTAGATTATCTACCAGATTACTTTGATGAATGCTATGGTTTGAATCTGCAGATAATATGCACACAGAATAGACTGATTAGAGCCTCTAGATCAGTGATTCTCAACTGGTGGTCCATGGTGATTTCTTCAGTGGTTCAAATGAATATTGTCCAAAGTCAGATAGTGAGCAAGCACTGCCATTAGGCCGTGTTACGCCATGTTCACAACCACACAGCGTGTCATCTAGGACACGACCATGTTGTGTTGACAGTAACTTCCGTCTAAGGCTCTGAGCATCAGTGCAGCTCCTGCCATCACACCGAGTGGTTGTCATGTCATTCGTTCTGTGCTAAATGTGCTGTTTTAGTTTGTGTGAAAAGTTATATTTTACAACAGAAATTATAAACAATTTTCAACTTTATTTTCGTTAGGTTTTTTTACACACTATTTTATGGGGATTTTAACATGGGAGTAAGACACAAACTTTTATATTTACATCTGTTGAATATATCAAGTTGGCATGAAAGTAATTTTGATTTTGACAGTATTAAGTTAAACAGTCTACTCCCAAAACAAATACTTTAGCGGTGGTATCACAGGTTAATAAAATATCTTAAAAATAACCCTAAAATAATATGTTTTTACTCAAATACAAGAGATAAAAACTAAGCAGTCAGTTTATTTTTTGTAGCTCATATAATGTGCGCAGTGAGTTAGATATCATATTGTAGTTCCAATTTTTGTCACTGAACAACTTATTTGGGACATCTACATAAGTGAATTACTATACATCTCCCAAAATAAATCGTCCGTTCAAAAAAAAAAAAAAAAAAATCAAAATTTCATTGTAACCCCACTGATCTGAGATAATGGCAATGACAGGAAGGAATGTCAAGTGCAAGTATGCGAAGGACATCAAATTCAGCTTCACTTGTCAAGAAAACGAAGATGTAGACTGGCCACAGCGTGTTACTTGTTTCAAAGTCTTGGGAAATGACTCAAGCCGGCTAAGCTGAAATTCCATCTCCAGAAGTGTCATCCAAACTTGTTGCAAAACGATGAAGATTATTCTGAGCAGCAGCTATCAGGTCTGAAAAGACAGATGCATTCTACAAAAATACAAGTAATCCAGTGACCATTTCCTACATTGTTGATATAAAGTTGCACAGGCCAAAAAGCCTCCTACCATTGTAGAGCAAACTTGTGCTCCCCTGTGCAAAAGAGACGGTGCAGCTAGTTCTTGGCGAGAAAGCAGCAAGGAAGCTGAATGATTTCTAACGACACAATATTGAGATGGATAAATGGAGATATCACAGATCAATGAACAAAGTTGTGGATGAAAAAGAAGTCTCCATTGTTTGGGATGAATCGACCGACATCGCATTGTGCTCTCAGCTATTGGTGTTCGCACGATATACGGTTGAGGAAGACTTCAAAGGAGTTTCTTTTTTGTAAAGAAAACTAGGAATACTTGTAGCACCTTAGAGACTAACCAGTTATTTCAGCATAAGCTTTTGTGGGCTATAGCCCACTTCATCGGATGCATAGAATGGAACAAACAGAAGTAAGGTGCATTTATACACACAGATAGCAAAAAAAAGTTGTAAGTCTTTTTTGTAAGACTCTTGATACCATCACAAAAGCTCAGGATGTGATGGAAATTGTTCCTCTCTTTTAAGTGCATGGTCTGAATTGGGCAAATCTTGTGGGTGTCACCACTGATGCTGCACCTGCCTTGCTGGACTCAAAATCAGGCTTCCATATGTTGGTGAAACAGCACACTCCAGTGCTAACTGAGTTCATTGCTTCATGCATAAGGAGGCTTTGGCATCAAACACATTGACTGATCAACTCAACACCATTTTCAAAGGACTGGTGAAATGGTGAATTACATCAAATCGGCTCTGAACACTAGGCTATTCAAAAGCTTTTGCCAGGACATGGGTCTGACTTTGATGTACTGCTGTTCTACACTTCTGTATGGTGGTAGTCAGCAGGGAACATACTCAGTTTTCCAACTGAGGAGTTGGATTTGTTTCTCCAGGCTCAAGGAGAAGAGGAATCCTGAAGTGTGCTGATGCACTCAAATTTAGAATTTGTATATCTTGTTGATATTTTTGGAATCTTGAACAAATTGAATCGTCAGCTGCAAATCTATTCTCTCAAAACATCAAGGCTTTTCTTGACAAATTGAAACCCTGGATCATAAGAGTCGAAGGCAAAAATCTGGTTCATTTCCATATGCAAATGCCATCTCGGGCATAATATTTTATATACACACACACCTCTATAATGCGTGCGTGTGTGTGTGTATACACACACACACACACACACACACACACATATATATATACACACACATATATATATATATACACACACATATACACATACACACACATATACACATACACACACATATACACATACACACACACACATACACACACACACACACACATACACACACACACATACACACACACACATACACACACACACATACACACACACACATACACACACACACATACACACACACACACACACACATACACACACACACACACACATATATATGCGCGCACACACACACACACGAATGAGAGAGGGAGAGGGGGATTTCCACGTTTGTTACACGTTAAGTCCAAAGAGAGGAATCAGCTAGCAGTGGAAAGCGATATTCATTGTACATCAAGTACCGCTCCAAACATTGAAAAGCTTGTCAGTGAGAAGAGAATCCAAACATCTAGTAAGAAATAAATTTCAACCAAAATGTGTCTGCTCTCAATAAAAAATAAAGGAGGTGGTCCATGAAAATTTTTTTTTGATTGTCCTGGTGGTCTGTGGACTGAAACAAGTTGAGAACCACTGCTCTAGATCAGCGGTTCTCAAACTTGTTGGGTCAACGGCCCTTTTTCTCATCCCCGCAGGCCGCTGCAACCTCTTTGTGTCTGCCAAAATGCCACTGAGCTGAACGCTTCTGGTTTCAGAGGCATTTCGGCAGACTTGCCGAGCGCTTCACAGTGTCCACCAAAACCGGAAACTTTTGCTTGGGCGGCTTTTCAGAGGACACTCCTGAAGTGCACGGCATGTCTGCCGAAATGCCACCTAACGCAAAAGCGTTCAGCTTGGCAGCACTTCAGTGGCGTAGGGAGCTCGCAACCCCCCGGGAATCGCCCCATGACCCCCAAGGGAGTCACGACCCCCCAGTTGAGAACCGCTGCTCTAGATGCTACTGTAAAAAAATTTTGCACTCTATTTTTCAATCATCTCTCAGGGCAGAGTGTGAACAAGGCTCATCCATGGATTAAGAATTTTAGTGTTTGCATATGTAAACATTTATCAAAATCAAGTAGCATGCATTCAGTCTCAACTGATACCTTGCTGATCTAAACAGTTATGGAGTTATTTTATATACACAGTGTTGATTATTCCACTACAAGCAAGAAAATGGAATATTTTAAGTCGGTCAGTTTAGTGGCCTTCTCTCACTAAATTTAAATATCAGTACATACAAGACCAAACTAGCCATTTTAACCAGAGACTTAAGTTATTGATTACTTCAGTCTTGGATATTTTAAAAGTTTGTCAATCACTGGATTAAGGCTTAATTTAAGGAAACACTAATCCTTGTACAAGGACAAAGATGCCATATCCGCTTCTGCTGTAAATAAGTTCTTTCAAAGCTATAAAACAACGAAACATTATGTAGAATTCTGCTCACTCATAACCCAGCTACTGAAAAATTACTTGTTCGCCTCGGAGGAGTATGCATGAAGCTTGCCAAATAGAAGTGCAGAGAATTTTAGTGTTATGTAATTCACTAATCGATTTGTCTACATTTGCATCCACACAAGCTGTACAGTAACAACTGAACAAGTGTTATTTTTGTGCAGCACATTTCATATCCAGAAAATCTTTACTGCATCATAAATCTGTTAAATTTAATCCCAATACATTATTTATAACAGGGGTAGGCAACCTTTCAGAAGTGGTGTGCTGAGTCTTCACTTATTCATTCTAATTTATGGTTTTGTGTGCCAGTAATACATTTTAATGTTTTTAGAAGGTCTCTTGCTATGAGTCTAATATATAACTAAACTATTGTTGTATGTAAAGTAAATAACCTTTTTAAAATGTTTAAGAAGCTTCATTTAAAATTTAATTAAAAGGCAGAGCCCCTGGACCGGTGGCCAGGACCCAGGCAGTGAGTGCGCCACTGAAAATCAGCTCACGTACCGCCTTTGGCGCCTGTGCCATAGGTTGCCTACCCCTGATTTATACTGTTGCTGCATCCAGAGTTCCCAGTTAGATCAGGGCCCCATAGTATTGGTTGCTATTAAAAAAAATAAAGTAACAATCTCTGCCCTGAAGAGTTTACAGTTAGATTTTTTTGGCTATATGCAAATGATATTTAAGTCACAAAATTCTCACAAGAGTGGAGGTGAAATTCAGCCCCAATGTGTATAAATATTTTAAAGCTAAAAGGTATTTTGCAAATATGAAAGAGTAAATTTAAAAGTATTTTAGAAAATTCCATCTCAAACTGGGACACTTACTTTCTGGTCAGTTTTGACCCTGTTTTATTCTTTGGGTACTGTGTTGCTATAACATGGAAAATGGGGAAGAAGAGAAGCTCTTTTGTGCCTAACAATTTGATGACAGTTTATAATGTTCTTCGAATAAGTGGGTACAAAAAAAGCCACTATCCATGCTATAGAAGATTGTACATTGCACTTATTTCTGCTGCTTGTCTCAACTGACGGAGCTCTGCTTTACAAAACTACCAAGTTCTTGTGAGCGGAGGTGGAGTATGGCAGCATCACTCCACCTTCAGAAAAAAATGCATTTCCATAGTGGGGAGTGTTTGTTCATTGTAAGTGTTTGGATTAGAGACTTTTCCCTCGTATACCAGTAGACTCATTTAAATTAGAATACACCTGCTGTTTCTTGTTGCAGAAAGCAATGAAGCTGTACTGACCACACCACAGTTTTGAAGGCAGCCCCAAAGAGGGCACTCCACCCCAAAAAGCAGGTAAGCAAGATCTGCATCAAAAATTGCCACTGTTTTATAGCCTTAAAAGGAAGGCTTCCACCACAAGGCATAATAAAGGGACTAGAGGACATCCACATAAGTACCTGTTGATATGCATACATTAAGCTACACTTGAAGAGCGTCTTTTGAACAAAAAGATCCCAAAGACAGAAACAAAGAAAGTGGAACATAGCAACTTCACAAAGCACAGCAACACTACGTACATTTGACAGGATTCCAGGTCCCAGCACCCCAGATCTTCCTCATATGGAAAGATCAAGGAGTCAGATGTTGAGGAAGTGATCTCAGGAGTATGTAAGCAATGGCATGTGCAGTGCTAACAGCTTGATGTTTACTGGGACACTGATCCTCAAAAAAGTCAGTCTGCATTTGAATGAGGAACTTAGCATTTCATTTTGGATATTTTTATTGGGATCAGGAAAGAGTAATCTGGTACCCCCAAATGACGGGGATTGAAAATAGTCTTGCTTTTATTATAAAAAACTGTTCTGAGAAAATCAGATACAAAAACAGCCCCTGCAGCCTAGATAATGGTATGTGCTGCAGTGTGGGTATCCCACAATCAATTATGTATTAGGCTTTGCAGCATATGCAGTAGCCTATTATTTTACAGATGGAACAGAAGCACAACACACAAACTTACAAGGCAGTAAGTCCAATTATACCTAAGGTAATACTCAGTTCATGTGCTTCTCAACAGTGATTAGAGTTGATTTTAATACAGCTAGACGAATAAGAGAGATTAATGATCCTGTGAGTCTGCATCATTAGTTCATTATCCTCTACCAATTCAGTTGTTTAACACAAAAAAGCCACAACAGCAAGATTTTAGTTTGCAAATTAAACGTACTAGAAAGTCAGATTAGTCAGCATTTGCCATAGGACATTAAAACTGTTTAATGTTAAAATGAAGCTTTTCCTTAAGTCAGGACTGCATCTAAAAAAAACTGAATACAGCAAATAAAGGCATTTTTGTATATTCCTAGATTTTCACCAATGAAATCATGAAGCCTGACACATGAACTATGCTTTAAAGTTACTGTAAAATTAAGAGACTTAAAAGTTACTGTAAAATCAGAGGTTTGCTACAGATCCAGATTTTAGATAACCATTTCAGATTAAGTTCCTTAGGTGAAAAGGGGAAGGTAAAGGAAACAGTAGTGTGCATTATTTGATTACTAGAGAATCTGTGCTAGTGGAGATCAAGCCCATGGATCCTTAACCACACCAGTACATAGGTAAGTAGCAGATAAGAACCAACGAATTCTGCACAGTCTAGCCAAGGCAGTTTCCAGAAATGAAACATTGGATTATATTTATGTTTACAAGTAACAGGCATCTATTCCCAAGACAGAAAAAAATGCATAAGGTAAGTATTTGATTACTTGTATCCCATCTGTCCACACTGGTAGAAACACTTAAAAGGTTAGAAGTAATACAAAATCCTGCAGCATACCTTTGCCTTTAAACAGCCATGCTCAAAACACTAGCATTGCACTGTGTTTGGAAGAGAGGAAACAGCAGATAAGAGAAAAATGTGGGGGTCTTCTCCTAGGCTTTAAACAGCGCAATACCATAATAAAAGTAGTCTTTTGTAAGGACTTCTAACAGTTATCCAGTAAAACTGAACCATGGTCACTTTTCCCTGGGGGCCCGCTATCTTTCTGTACCAACAAGGAAAGAATTTCTCCTTCCTTTTTATAACCCAA
The DNA here is from genome assembly GCA_007922305.1 of Dermatemys mawii. Classification (NCBI taxonomy): domain Eukaryota; kingdom Metazoa; phylum Chordata; order Testudines; family Dermatemydidae; genus Dermatemys; species Dermatemys mawii. Next base: position 2,189,081 of record ML677491.1, on the reverse strand, counting down.
GGGAAAAAAAGACTGAAGTCCCAACAGTGTGGGCATTTCTGAAGTCTACAGAAAAAAGAATGAGTGTTCAGTGTTTACAGATGCTCAAAAGACGACGAGGAAGCTTTTTGCTGAGGACTTCTGAGTAAAGGCAGGTCATCTAATATATATGGTGATAAGATTCAAGAAAGGTGGAGGGGAGGGAGAGTAAAAATTCTGGGGCCAGAAGGAGGGAGAAGCCCTCTTGGAAGTTTGGAGACACCTATAAGGCAGGTCTGGGCATTACACAGCCAGAAGGTTTGACATCCACCTCATAACAATATAAGTTGTAATTCAAAATTTGGGGGATTTCAGCACTAAATATGAGCAAATTTAAAATTAATCTTAGGAAACAAGCAATTCATAAGCAACCTCTGGAAATAACTGCCAAGCAATATCAAAACCAAAAGCTTAGCAGGATTCAAAAAAGGATTAGACGTTTATATGGATAATAAGAACATCCACAATTACATCAGCTAGGATAAAAGTTTATAAAAAGGATTAAAGGGATACCAACTCTCAAGCTTCAGAACATACGTCAGCAAGTAACTGCAGTGCTGCATATCAGTCCCAGGAAAACTTCATGATTGGAAGAGAGCATTGGAAGCTATCCCATTGTTCTAAAAACTGTGATTAAACAATTTTCTAAGGGCTAGCATACAAAAACCTGACCTGATTTAAGTCAGTTCCCTTCAATTAAAATAACTAGATAGGCTTAAAAGTGTGCATGGACAGTTATTTCAGAATGTAAGTGGCTTAAACTCAACCAACTTGGCCTGAATCAGGCCTGCACAACGCGGAAAGCAGCGAGGGCCATATTACTGCAAAAAAGCCAGCTGCGGGCCAGAAATCCCCGCCCTCGCCCCGTCCGCTTTCCCCCACCCCATCGCTTGGCTTGCCCCACCCCTACTCACCCTGCACAGGCCGCACAGTGAGCCCATGCTGGCCGCATGTGGCCCCCGGGCCACACGTTGTGCAGGCCTGGCCTAAATCAACTGTAACCACTTTCATCCATCAACTTGCAGCAAAATAACTAAACAAGCTTAAAGGGAATACCTTATTTCAGTGCAATTTTTGTGTGTGTAGACCAGCCCTAAATCTGACCATACTTCAATGCAAGATGACATTTTTAGGATTCAAGGTAACACTTTGGTGATTAAATGGCTAGACTAGGCCTTTAAAGGTTCGTCTTTAGATGCCTAGGTGGGTGAACCTCACCCTGCCTACATGGTTTTAAAACATATTAGCTAAAATGTTCTTAAAATGTTCTTTGCCCATCTAGTCAGTAATTTCACCAAGGTCAAGGTGTTCCTTTGTTCATAAATAAGAAGTTGGATTTATAATTGCTGAACACCACCCTGTGTGCTTTTGCAAGGGGTGGCTTTATAAAAAAATAATTTAAAGACGACTTTAGCAGTTTAGCCCCTGGAAGCACTAAGGTTCATGAAGCAGCAGTGTTCTCTCTAATTCCCCCCCTCCCCCGGGGATGTGTGGAATGCATTTTGTTATGTGCCCCAATCTCAAGGTGATGCGTCATACATCACCTCCAAATTCATGTGATGGGGGTTGGACTGAGGGGTTCGAAGCATGGGAGGAGATTTAGGGCTGGGACAGAGGGGTGGGGTGCAGGAGGATCAGGGCTCCAGCCAGGGGTGTGGGCTCTGGGATGAGGAGTTCCCCCCTCAGCCCTTTCCCCTGACAGGATGGGGTTGGGGGAGAGGCATCTCTCTGCCACAGCCCCGAGTGCCTGGACAGTGCTACTAGGCTACTGCACAGTTTAGAGGGAACTTTACCATGCAAAACTAAGTGTTAATATTGCCACAAATCTTGTTTCAGACAAGTTTAAAACACTTAGGAGTCTGTACACTCATCCCACATGCAAGGTTCTTTACAGACACTTAAAGCATCGTTAGCCATCTTTTTAAAATATTTGGTTCTGCTGCTCTTTGGCAGCTTACTGCTCTTCACAGCTACAGAAAGATGCTTAAATTTGATGTTAGACCCATGAAGTAAAGCAGGCCTTTTTGGAATTCTGATAAAGGAGTTTTAATTAAGTTAGTGCCAGCTGAAATATCAGGTTCTGAAGAGAGCACATAGTAGAGTATGGAGTACTCTTGAATCAGAGAGGTAGCCGTGTTAGTCAGGAATTGCAGAAGTGACAAAGTCCTGTGGCACCTTAGTCTTTAAGGTGCCACAGGACTCTGTCATTTCTTGAATAATCTTGTGCACATTTCAGTGAGATCTGGTACACCAAGGTTCACACTGCTCCATAGGTCAGTGTCAACTATGCCACGTTTTTTGCATCTCTCTTCACCATTTTAATAGAAAATGGAAGATAGATACCATACAAAGTTCAAAACATTACTGGATCAACTGAATCTGAATAAGTCACTCTACTATCAACAGAAGGTAAGATTTACGTGTTCATGGCCAGGCTTTCTACTAAGAATTGTAACTGAAAGCCTGCAAAAACACTAAACTTCTGTAACCCTGCAGGAGCATGATCCAAATAGGTAGAGCACAAGCTCACGTCAGAACATCAGAGTTCTGTTCCTAGACCAGTCACTATCTCGCTGTTCAATTTTAGACATTTATTGAAATTTTTACCCTAGATGATTTGCACATCTTATTTTTCTATGCGACTTTTGAAAATGGCTCTTTGGCACTTTTACTGTAAGGCCTAATTTTCACACTTACTGAGCACTCACATATTCAACTGAAGTCCATTGCAGCAGCAGATTCTCAGTTCTTTTGGGAAAAAGTTAGCTTCTTAATGCCTCTGCATCAGCAATACCTTCTTTAATTTGTATTACCATAGCAACTGGGAGCCTGAATCATGTACCAGGATATAACCGTGATAGGCACTGTACAAACGGAACAAAAAGATGCCCCTGCCCTGAAGAGCTTACAATCTAAATGCAAGACAGACTGACTGATAGACAGGCGTATGGGGGAATACAAGGAAACAATGAGACAACAGCGGTCAGCATAACACACGCAGTGGTCTCTGCACACAAAACAACCTAGGCTGTATCAAGTTTCTTCTAGGCCTCGCAGCAAAGGAGAGTTTTGAGGAGGGACTTAATGAGGTAGCTTTGCTGGTATTTACTGGGATCTCCTCCCAAGAACATGAGGTAGACATAAGTACAGAGTTTAACATGTGGGTAACGGAGGCTGTCATATGGCTGATCAGAGGCAAGCACCAACAGCTAATGGGAGATAAGGTGGGGATTGACTATGAAGGGCCTTGAAAGTTAATAAAAGCAGCTTTGTGAATGGTTGACACAACTGGGCCTACAAACGTACCTGAGTTGTGAGCTCAACTGTAAGTAGTATGTATAAAGTGTATAAGATGTCATAATAACCTATAACAAATGTTGACTGGAAAAGGGAGGCAAAAACAATTAGTCTAATTAAACAGAAGAGATCTATTGATATAATTCAAGGACTATGCTGAAGTTAAAAAACCAACAGATGTGGAGCCAAAAGTTAGAGCCAAAGTTGGTATCAGATATTAAGCCTAGTTGGTAGATAAAATAATGAGGATGGACCATTAAACATCCAAAAGGAAGTGGTAGGTAGAAAAATATTGTGTGAGAAAACAACAAATAAAAAGCAGATGGTAATATAGACAAACACTATTGGAGCAAGCTTCAACATCATGGCTGTCCTTCACAGGTTTCCTGGAACCAGGGACCTTCATCAGTCTGATCCTAAGTGGTATCCTAATCAGAACAGGCCAGAGAGGGACCTACATGATATTGTCACCCCTACTAGTTCCTGATGAATCCCAAACATCTTCTGGAGTGACACTTACCTTCTCTGATTACTTAAACTACCAAACAGAGTTTTTCCTGCTAAAGATGGCTTACAGCTAAAGAGAAAGAGCAAGGAATGTTGCTAAAATGAAATCTGTATTCCATAATTTATATTTCAAATACTTTAACTCCTTTTCCTTTTCTGTATTTTTAGTAAAAAGGTTAAAGATTAATAGTGTTTGTGCCATGGTGCCAAGCTTAGGTATCTGTATAACAATCCCCGGACCTTCCTTGGACTTGCTGAACACTGTTAACACCATTAGCCCTTTTAATTCATTTCAGTTATATAGAGTGCTTTGAGATCTATGGATTAAAGTTACAGTACATGTCAAGAACTGGGTTAAGAGAGCTTATCCAAACCATACTAGCCTAAGGAATAAGCTTCCTAGCCAGAATGAAATGAGTTTGTGGGGAAGATGCACAGCAATACACAAAACAGACTTTGGAAGAAAACACTGCATTATCTTCACAGCCAAAAGGGCTACATATGTAGTCCTTTATTTTAAATGGAAGCTTCAGTACCGCTTTGAGTTCTTGCCAAGTATTAATGGTCACCAGTAGGCTTGCTGATGTTGCTAGTGCAGACCATACAATATTTTAACCACCCTGTCATCTAGCTCTGCTTAGAAGAGGTCTAGATAACAACATTGTTAAAAATGTCTTCAGCCCTCTGTATGAATGATGGTGCTCAAATTGCTACCACCTGTGGAGCTGCACCATAGAAGTGCTGGTGGGAAATTAAGAATAAGCTGAATTCAGAAGATGCCTTAGACAAATCCTTAACACCAGTAAAGTAACAAGGCAGCTTTCAAAACGATGCTAACATTTACACAAAGCTTTTTATTGAACTAGGAACACAGATGACATTTTCCTAATGGATTTTGAACCTACCACTACTTTTAACCACAGCTATATTTCCATGGAATACTCTTTCCCAGTTGAAAGTGCACTAGAAAAATCCCTGCTTCCACCAGAATACAGAGCTTAACCATTACAACTCATCCATCACTATTTCTCTTGTACAAATACAAGTTCAGATACTAGTTACTGGCAGATCAGAGATTCAGAAAATTTATGACTAGCCTTTTGTAATTTTCTTCTGCCAAGAAATTAACACCTGGTGTTGCTTAATATGAACTGGTGCACATACAAACATGCCACAGCTGGCAGTTATAAATACATCTTTACAGCAAAAAGACAAGCTATTAGTTCAAACTTCGTTTAGTTTATTCAGATGCCAAGTTTTTGTTGCCAATGCACATAATTAATTAAGTGTGCCACAAGGAGAGAGACAGAAGATTAAAACCAAGTTATGGATTCATGATAAAGTTTGTTATTGTTTTGCTATCTACAGCATGATAGATGACAAAAGGTGTATGCATTTTCAGCAATTAAACTACAGTAAGTGTGTTAAGGTAGTAAAGTCAAGCACTCAAAAGCTGGAAAATGCTCAATGCCTGTTTCACCTTAATTCAGTTCCACTGTGCATATGCATTCTAATACAGACTAATTACATGATCACATACTCCTCCTCGAACTCAAGTCCCCCAGACTCCTGCCTCATACAATGTACAGGATGGACTCTGTTACACAACTCTGATTAATTCAGAGAGTACAGTCTGTGCGCTTATGGAATGAACCTTCCCTACTTGCGTGGTCTCAGAGCCCAGGTTCCAGAGTAGCCTGAATGAATTCTCTGCAATTTTATAGAGTAAAAGCCAAAAGCCTAAAAGTCGGCTGACTTGGGCCAGCTGTGGGTCTTTCAGTGTGAGTAGACATATCCAACAAGGCATCCAACCACCACACCACGTTTATGAATCTACCATTTCTGCAGAAAAGCCACTGAAGCAGCCATGGAAGCTCATTCTTTAATAGTTTTTAAAGTGTTATCAAGAGAAATTTAAAATGATTTTCAATATTCATCAAAACATGTGGTAGGACCAAGACGACTCAGAAGTGAATATCCATGCACACACTTTTACAAATGTTTGTTTGTTCTCTCAAATAGTTCTATGGGTGGATATTTCCATAGTTACCTGCATATTTTTATCTTGAAAATATATTCAGCTTCTTATATATGGACGTGTGGCAGCATAAAGGAGCTGAGTCTAGAACGGAGAATTATAACATTGTATCCGGGAACTCAGGAACAGTTTTGTACTGTTAACCTGGATTACTATAGAATGAAGTATCAAATGACAAGTTAAGAGACAGTAACAAGCATATGTTCCTTCATTGCACCTAATACAAGCAAAAAATGGAAAAAATATTTTAATTTATTAGCATAGTTCTTAAACTTTCCATTGCAATCTGCCATTTTTCAGTCTAGAATATTAAACATTAAACCACTACACACAGTAATCAGTACCTGCTTAAATTCACAAGAGTTTAAACACTTGGAAACACTAGCTACCTTACAACCAAGAAAAGAATTACCGGCAGGTCATCCATGCTGTAGTTTTCTATTTAAAACACTCTCTAAATCTAGAGACTGGTTCTCCGTCCAAGTGTTTTAAACTCCATGTTATGGCATAGATTGGGAAATTACACTTAGACAAGCATAATATGCCTTCACCAAGTTCTGCTAATAATAAAATATAACCAGCAATACTGTTCCAGCAATTTGTAACTTAACAGTTTATACAGAACCACACTGGGCAAAGCGCATACCAAACCCTGTGGTTACAGAATCTTTAAGTAGCAGTCGCATTTAGAAGAGACACATATCCCTCAAGCCTTATGTGCCAAGGGCATACACATCAATCTTCTTCTATTAGGCCCTCAGTTTCTCTACTTCCAAAAGCCTTACTGGTAACTGGACTTCAAAGCACAGGGAAGAAGGAAAGTCACTCTGGCTATAGCACAAGAGTTACCTGCAATATCTAAAAAATTATGACGACACTTGACCCTCAAAGGGAAGTGTAGAAAGGGAGGGCAGTAGAAAAATATAGTTTCACTAAAACCAGCACAGGGCCCTCTGGTGTATCCTCAAAATTTGCTGCCTAAATGCAGCCATAACTGTTGCAGAGGCAGCCAAAGGAGAGTTTTGCCTCCAGTGAAAGTCATTCTGGCCACATCAGTCTTACCAAGCTCAGAGACTTGGACATGAACTTCATGCCTTTCTCCCCAAGATGTCTGAACTGCATAATATCCCAGAGTAGGGGCTCCTTCCCAGCTTAAAATTCCACTTCCTGTAGGGATGGTATAATGGATTGGCTTTCTGAGAAAACAAGGTAGAACAGAAGTGAGAGAGTCCTGTGGCATCTTAAAGACTAAATAAAATACTGAAGCATAAGCTTTTGTGGGCTAATACCCACTTCATCGGATGCATGCAGTGGAAGTATCCAGAGGCAGGAATAAGAGGAAAGGACCAAGTTAGAGATAACAAGGTAAGTTCAATCAGGCAGGTAGAACAGGCAGGGCAGTTCAAGAATTCTTTGATGGGTTTGGCAAAAACTCTTGACATCTTGAGTTACTACTGGAATGGAAAGTGAGTGATAATGGAGGATTATTTAAGAACATTTTACTAGATGCCCCAAAGTCCTACAGTCTAGAGAGAAGACACGTGTTAAAAATACCTGCCCTGGAGCAGAAGCAAAGGCACCTACAAATATAACACAAATGGAAGAAAACGGGAGTTGACAGTAATGAATACAAATCAGAAGCTAGGAACAGTAGAAAATTGATCAGATAACCCAAAGGACAAATAGCTAGCAGAGTTGAGGACAACAAGATTTTAAGTATATTAGGAATAATTTTACCATTTCCAGTGCGAGGGGACAATGGTAAAACTGTCAATAATAATACACAAACAGAAGTGTTCAATAAATGTGTATTTTATATTTGGGAAAAAAGCCAGACAAAGATTTATCATAATTGTGTGATATGACTAACAGCCTCCTGAGTTGCTGTTGTAATGGAAACAGTAGCTATTAAAGTTATATATTTAAATTTAGCAGGTCTGGACAACACTAATTTAAGTTTTAATAGAGCTGGCCAAGGAGCTCTCTGGACCCTTGATCTTGATTTTCACTAACTCTTACAACAATGGAAAGTTCCAGAAAGCAAGCAAGCAAAAGTTGTGCCAATATTTTAAAAAGTGGCAAGCAGGATGACCCAAGTAACTGAGCAGCTGCTATGGGACTCTATTAATAAAGAATTAAAGGAGGGTAATATAATTAATGCCAATCAACATTGGTCTGTGGAAAACAGATTTGTCAAACTAAATTTTTTTTTTTTTTTTTTTACAAGATTACAGGTGCTTTGATAAAGGTAAATTTGGGCTGATAAAGGGAAGAGTGTTGGTGTAATAGAGACTTCTGTAAGGCATTTGAATGGATACCACACAACATTTTGATTAATATTACTGGCCCCCAGCCTCAGGCTGAAGTCCTTGCACTTACTTTGACCTCCCCTTCACCCCGCACACTCAGGACAGTGGGCACCGGCTTTGGCCCTCCCACCCAGGGGGCCAAGGCTCAAGTGGGCACAAGCTTTGGTTCCCCCCCGCCCCAGGGTCATGTAGTAATCAGTTGTCAGAAGGTGGAATCGCAGTCCTGTAAAGTCTGAGAACCCCTGCACTAGACCACAATGCATCCTATTGTTATAGTCATTACTCAGTTTCATAATGAGTTCAGCGTAGTGTCCTATATTATATGTAACAAAGGCAACAGACTTGTGGCTTCTGCATTTTCCCCCTGCCCTTGACACAACCCACCTGCCTCTCACATGATAACCTTATGCAGCCACGAAAAGATCTCAAACAATGCCATGTGTTGGTTTTCCTTTCACACTACATAGGTAGTAACTGCAGATCATTCTAGATGTTTGCAGAGCATGCACTAACAAATGAATTCTGGATTTTGTTGTCCTTTTCATCCAGTCTGACACCATCACCATTCAGGATAGTGGCTACAAAAGTATAATGCAGTAAGTTTTCTAAGAGAATTCAGCAGTGAAACACAGTCTTTTCTACTGTTATAAGAGGACTGAATGTGCATTGTCTGTCATAAAAGCACCTTATACCTTCTGAAAGACATAGGATGTCCTTCTGCTGTAATGAAGCAGATAGAGTTTCCCTTAACCCGTTAGTCCAAACGGACTGCTTCTAGACATTAGTTTTTAAGTTCAGAGAGTCATAAGAGTTCACCATGCAGCATGTGTTAAAGTATGGGAAGGGGCAGAGAGGGAAAAGAAGACTTAGTGAATTACCAAGAACTGAAAAGGCAAGGTTTCTACAGGCCAACAGCTATCTCTGATAACTTCCACCTCATCACAGCCACAGGGCTACCTTACCCCTTGAACTAGTCTGCCAATTCTAAGAAGTTCCACAATCCTATACAGGCATGTCGCGTCTTACGCTGATTCAACTTACACGATTTCCACTTTATGCGGTTCACAAAAACAAAAAAAAAAAAGGAGAAATTTTTTTTAACTTCCTGCAGGGGGTGCAATTTCACCTCCCATTGAAGTCAATGGGTTTTGGCTATACGTGGTTTCCGCTTTACGCGGTAACCGCAGAACAGAACCCTCGCGCAAGATGCGACACGCCTGTACATACTCCCAACCCTTGGATTTTTAGGGTATCAAGATACAGCATGATTTCACAACACAAAAAATACAGGAGCTAGACCTGGAAGAGGACTAAGCAGTTCATGTCAAAGGAAGATTACATACAGCATGTTTTCTTAGTATGTTGTGCAATGTAGGTGCAGATGTGTCAGTCAACTTCCCTTAGGAGATCACTTCAGTTAAATTATATCAATGGTAGGAAGGTTTTGATATTCAGTCAAACAGGGCCAGCTCCAGGCATCAGCCTGGGAAGCACGTGCTTGGGGCGGCCCTTCGTAAGGTGCGGCACTTTCCTCTCCGGCCGCCATTTTTATTTATTTTTTTGCTCAGCCAGTGCTCGAACAGGGTTGGTTCCCCCCTCCCCTCCCCGCTGGCGCTCCAGCAGGGGTTTCTGCTTGGGGCAGCAAAAATGCTGGAGCCAGCCCTGCAGCCAAAGTTTTGATTTGCTCAATTTTGTCCTATTATTCCTGGCATATAAAATTCCATCCACTACATTAACTATGGCTTCTCTTGTTGAGTGACAAGGTGGGTGAGGTAATGTCTTTTTCATCAACAGAAGTTGGTCCAGTAAGAAGCTTTTGAGGCACACAAAGCTCTTCAAGACCAGCCGGTCCAGTGAGAAACATTACCTCATCCTCCTTTTCTCTCTAAGGACTAAGAGGTATGATATGGAATGATCATTTTGTGAGGTGGCACTCTAACAGCCTTTCCCAAACTGAATGGAACTTTGCCGCATCCTCTCTGTCCCTCTAATGAGGCAACATGGTCTGGTCTCTTGAAAGCGAGTTTTAGGGCATGGCTACACTGGCGCTTTATAGCGCTCTAACTCACTGTCTCAGCGGTGTGAAAAAACCACCACCCTGAGCGCAGCAAGTCTGAGCTAATCCCCTTGTGGAGGTGGATTACCAGGAGCACTGGGAGAGCTCTCCCAGCACTCTTGCTTAGCCACACACACACTTCAAAGCGCTGCCGTGGGAGCGTTCCCTCTTTGAAATGTTAAGTGTAGCCAGGCCCTTAGACTAATGAAATGTAGTGTATGAAAGACAATTGTTCATTGTACACAGTGTGCTTGTGTGCTCCAGAAGGACACATACTATTGTTCTACAGTGGATGTGAGCAAGAGAGCAAATACAGCACTCTGCCCTTAAAGGGTTATTTTGAAGACTAGAACTATAGGTGCTCATCTACATACAGGGTACTCATTACATTTGCATAAACATACAATGTAAATACCATGGGGATTTTAACAGCTGCAACATTTAGACTAACCACTACCCTTAAAATAGAGGGATTTTTGCTTGATTTGAAACAGAGTCCCACTACTCCACTTATGTTAAAAGCATAAACTACCAGTCACATTCAAATTGAGTAAGACCAGCATAACTGGGCTGGGGAAGTAATTATGATGCATAGGTACTTTTAATTGAGGGACTGAGACTGCCATTTGGAAAACTGGTGCTCAGCTTATACATGTTCAAATCTGAGCTGCTCCTGGGTGCCCACATAATAGCTGTGGCCAAAAGCAACAGTCTTTTGTTCCCATCTTCCCATATCTGTACCTAGTGAGAAGATCTCGTCAATGGGGATTTGCCATAGTAACCACAACTTTATGAGCTCAAGATTACACTGCTATTAGCAGAGACCATTTAAAGGAAAACTTGAGCAGAATGTGGCAGCTCAGTGTCCTTGTCTACACTGACATTTCTGACAGTATCCCACATTTTTCTGTCACCAGTGCGAGGACTATTGGACATACACCAGGGTTCTGGGATCTGCATTGGCTATGCACATTTCAGAGACGAGCATTAGTTTTCATCTATAAAGCTTCGAGTGGCTGGATCTTCACTTCCCTTGAGAATGCCTACCTCCCTGAAGCAATACTGCGACTGTTGAAATCAGCAGAGTTGGCACTTCTACAATACAAACTAGGGATTACTGATGGCAGGGCATTCCGTTTTGGAACTTGTTCCCCACCTTTCATCTGCCAGAAGCGACATTCTAATCTTCCAAGGCACATAACACCTCATTTTCCCACCCCTCAGTCTTTTAGCAAGAGGATGATTTCAGGGGTGGAGGGGTTTATTACTGGTGTTATACATTTAATTTGTTATTTTAAATACGAGTGAATGTGTTTATTTTATATTACTATACTAGATATGTCTTGTATATTACATATTTCATCTTTTGTGGGTGTCTACACAGTGCCTAGCACAATGAGGTCAGAGTCAGTAACCGGGGTTCCTAGGCACTGATGCAATACCCATATAATAGCCCTGTATGCCAATAAGCATCTACTTTGATTTACAGCCACAAGAATTTAGGCTACACTGCAAAAGAATTCTGTTGCCCATTTTATACTCCAATACTCAAGCTTTGCCATATTCAGCCTAGTGGCCTGGGATTCACTAAATACACACAGGAGGGGCATTTCACATATTTGGTCCATCAAAATGCATGAAAGGGAAAGTTTTGGGAGCCCTTACTTTAGTGCAGGCAGCACAAGATAGAAGGTAAGTTTGATAACTACAATTCAAGCCCTAACAAATTGACATCAGAGATCCAAATTCAACTTGCTGCAACCATAAAGCTCAAGCCTTTTTGGCTACAGTCACAGCCATATGTAACAGAATTTGTCTGTAGTTGGTCTGAAGTCAATGAAATATAAGTGGAGGGAGAATTATTTTTACAGCACCCAAAAGTGTGCTTTAGATGAGATCTTAAAATCATTATACTTCATGGAAGACAATTAACCAATTTGAGATGAAGCTTTCGTCTCAGTTGAGTATACAACGATGAGCATCTTCATATGCAACAACATTTGAATGTTCATTAGCCTTTCCATATGAGAGAAAAACATTAGAATGTGTGTACAAAAGTTCAAAGGCATCTGGGTGCATCACAGAACACTTACCTTCACTCCCGGTGTGAAGTGGTTTGATAGTCTATACTTGGACATGGCTACACTTGAACCTTTAAAATGCTGTCGCAGGAGCATTCCCGCAATAGTGCTTTAAGTGCAAGTGTGGTCACGCGTGAGTGCTGGGAGAGAGCTCGCCCAGCACTCCTGGTAATCCACCTCCACGAGGTGATTAGCTCTGAGTGCTTGGAACCCAGCTCCCAGCACTCGGAGCCTGTCCACACTAGCGCTTTAAAGCTCTCAGACTTTGTGTACTCAGGGGGGTGATTTTTCACTACACTGATAGAATGGGTTCTCCCATTAGTGCAAGTAATCTACCTCCTCAAGAGTTTCTACACCAAGTATTAGACTGTTATAGCTGCAATCTCTCAGGGGTCTACATTGGGAATTTACAATGCCAAAAATGTACATCAGCTCCTAGAGGTAACCGCAAAGCAAAAAATAAAAATTAAGTTCACCCCAGAAATGTGTTCTGAATGCTCCCTACACAGAAGCTATTGAGGACTGTTCAGCAGAGGCAGTTATTGAGGACTGTTCAGCAGAGGCCTAACTCAATTTTCATGTTTGCTTCACAGTTCACCTTGAGATCGATTGGCTACAAGATACTGTTACCATGAGCTGCCCAATCTTAAATCAGTCCAGAGATCATGACCCAGCATGGGCTATGAGGTTATCTACTCTCTCCATCAAAACCAAATGGGCTGCATGACTGCATCAGAGATGTGTTTGGTTCTGGTCACCTCATTACCAAAAAAGACAAAAAATGAAGAGTATTGAGAAAAGAGCACCAAAAAACAGTCAGCATGCTGGTAGGCTAGACTCCAAGGACAGATTAAAAGAATTAAACATGTGTAGCTAAGAGATGATTCAGGGAATGTGAAAGGAAGTATGCAAATATTGAAAGGGCATAAACATCAAGGAAGGAGAGAAATTTCTTATGATGCAAGTAATAATTAGTAGCAATGAGAAAGTTCAGCTCTAGGCTACAGTTTTTTTCCCCCCTAAGTGCTTTGGTTAGGAGTACAGGTTTGTTTTGTTTTTTTAAACTAAAATAGTTATGCCAGCCCAACCCCTCTAGCATAGCTGCAGATACATCAATACAAAGGTGCCTTATACTAGTATAACTTATTCCCATGAAGGAAGAGGAATACTGGAATAAGCACCTTTATACAGATAAAACTGTGCCCACACTAAAAGGGATGTATTGCTGAAACTGCATCAGTATTGTCACAGTGGTATAACCTCTTTAGAAGATCCCCAAGAATGTAGAAAAGAATCACATTTCCGATATTCCTATAGTGACCGTATCTAAAGAAATAGACTTTTAGAAATCAGATTAACAGAAAGTTCACCAAAAAACAGCACAGAAATACAGCTGGTCACTCGGTTGAAGGCCATGTCTACACTAGCGAGCTTACAGGGAAAAAAGCTTTCCCATCACCATAATAAAACCACTTCCACAAGCAGCAGTCTCAACTTTTCCGCTGACACAGAGCTATGTGCACCAGTGCTTCTGTTGGTGTAACTTAAGTCACTCAGAGGGGCAAGTTTTTTCCACAACCCTGAATAACACAAGTTACACCAACAAAAGTGTAAGTGTAGTGATGGCCTAACTGATTAGTTGGATTGCCCCACTAAACATGCATCTTGGACAACGTTCTTACGAAACTATTTCGTAGATGGCATGTTATGCAACCCCCACCTTTTTCAAAGACATTGGTGGGACTAGGGCATGAGGAAAACCCTGTATTTTAATAAGCTTTGAAACACAAATATCCCTCTCACTTGGGCAAATTTTACTTGCCTCTTGGAAGCATGCATCCACTCTAATGGATTCAATATTGTCCCTGAGGGGGAATTTTTCTTTAAAAAAAGCAGCAAATTAAGTTAGCTGCTTAAGCTGTGTTTTTTGTTTGCTGTGTTCCAAAACACAGGTAAAATTCTAAAAGACACTGAACTATAGTTCGCACTGTAATTCTATTAGAGAGTCTGATATTACCCTGAGGAATCTGAGCAGTAGCCTGCTATCTTCCTCACTGTTTATGGCAGCTGCCATAAACAAAGGTCAAAGAGAGTCAATCCATTTAAGACACCCTCTATTTTCATTGCTTTTGTTTGTGGCACCTGTGAGGTCATTCACTGGCTTAAAAAAAAAAAACAAAACAGGAGCCTTCAGGTCAGATTTCTCAGGATCTCAAACTGTTCTGTTAAACTATAGCGCGAATTATGTTTAACAATAGCCATGTTTTACTTAAAAAGCCTTGGGTTTGGGACTTCAAAAGAGTTGCATGCAGTTCACGTTTAGCAATACTACAGATCTGAAAGATTCAGTCTTGTATACTGATGTGTCTTCTTAATAAATTAAGTTACTGAGAGAAAGTGCTAGGGGCTAATCTTGACTGTTGGTCTTTTAAATGGAGGTTATAGAATTTACCACCACATAACCCTGTTATCAACTCTATGCACAGAGCAAAAATGAGTATTCTCTCTATCTACACCAGAGAATCTCAACATTTTTCTTTGAGGCCTCCTCGACATGCTATAGAAACTCTACTGCCCACATCTGCCACAACTGTTTTTCTGCATATAAATACCAGGGGTAGCAAACAGGGCAATTGCCTGAGGCCCCATGCCACACAGGCCCCCAGCAAAACTACACTGGTCAGGCGTCAGCTTCACTCTTGGGCTTAAGACTCATGCAGTGAGGCTTCGGCTTCCTGCACTGGCCCCAGCCAGTCGAACGCTGGCCTTGTTTGGCAGATGTCCTGAAGCCTGCAAATGGCTCCCCAGGAGGTCCCAGACTCCGGATTGAGAACCACCGGTTTACACAGATGTAGTTATCATTCCTCAAACTGTGCTTAATTTAGCTGGTATGTTAAGGCTGAAAAATTAAGCACACAAGTCAGGATACCACACAATCTTAACTGCTCATTTCTCTATCTGCATTTCTAGATATAGTTTTAGTTACATTATCTTTTGATATCATACGTGATCAATATCTCCTTCAGCACTGCTGCTGGTGTGCTGAGAATACGGTCTATCATGCTTACTTAACATAGTTTCATTGTTTTCTGGTATTCCCAAGTTTGTATTCATCTTTTACTTGTCCTAGACTGGTGGTTCTCAGACTGTGGCCCTTATCAGCATGCAGCTATGGCCCCTGTGACAACCTCAGGGTCATCCAGGTATTTTTATATATGTGTGAATGTGGCCCACATAACAGAGCTCCATGTGTAACCCACAATGGTAAACACGTTGAAAACCACTGGCAAGTTTCTGCCCAGTAAAACAGCTTTTTGCGCTCAAACTGTGGACTTGCACATACTGCCAAACCACTCTGAGCACAGAAACTCCTCAGTTGCAGCGCTGCAACAAAGTTGCAAGAGTCGTATGATTATTTGCACAGAAATTCCAGCGCTCTATTGCCAGTGTAGACACTTGACTGCTTTTTGTGCTGTGACTGGCCTCTGGAGCAGTCCCATAATGCCTCAAGTGACCGCTCTGCTCATTCTTTTGAGCTCAGCTGCCTTGGAGACATTCGCCCCTCTCATTTCAAAGCACCATTTCTGACAGCTGTTGTGTGCTGTGCTGATCTGCTCCAGGACAACACAAACCATTAATGTGGAATGCTCATGCTGTTGAGCACAAAGGCCTGGGAGAGAGGGAGAGCTGTATTGAGAGCCCAGGGAGGGAGGTGGGGACAGATGTCAGGGCTTCCCCCTCCACCAGGACTGATTACTTCCTGCCACTGTCTAAACTTACAAGATAGCATGCGGACACATTGTGCCTCAAAACACATTCCTCCCTCCCCCGCCCATGTACACACACACACACACACACACACAGTCAGTCATACTCCCCACCCACCCCTGGACCATCCCTAGCCATTTGGGTGCCCTATGCAGGCCTCTCATCCCCCCTAAAGGGTCTGGGAGGCAGGAGCTGTATGAGGCCATTTTTGTGGGACTCAGACCCAGAGGATTACAGGGAGCTGAGAGGAGCCCACTCCGCCTCCCTCGCCCAGATCCCAGTTGTGTCACTCGGGGAGGGATCTCCCCTACTCCACCAGCATGAGGCATTGCAAACCCTTCCCAAAGCACCTTGTGGCCAGTTGCACAGTGGGATAGCTACCACAATGCATTATCTTTGCTGTTGTAAGAGCAAAGTATGGATACAGAGGTTTAATTCCAGCATTTCATTAAAAAGTGGTATAACTTGTGGCGCAGAAAGCTGCCAGTGTAGACATACCCTTAGACTAAGTTTCTTGGGTGCAGGAACTGCTTTTTGTGTTTGTACAGTTCTTCACATAATGGGGTCCTGGTCAATGAGTAGCACGCCAGACGCTACGGTAATATAAATACAAAATGTATACTGTCCTCAAATGCACATACTTTACTAGTGTAGAGTCAAAGTAAATTCACTGAAGTTTATTAATTTGTACCTCCAAAACAGAATTGGACCTTGCAGATCTTCGCCCTTTGGGTTCCTCATTCACCAAGTATTTCTCATTTATGCATGCCATCATGTGTTACATAAGGAACCGAAAGAGCACTATGAAAGCTTTAAATGACATGATCAGAGAAAGTATCAATGTATAACAAGTGGCAGAGTTTAGCTAGTGAGGAAAGAACAGTTTTGGCATTTCTAGTTTTGAATACTTCATTTTGAAACATATGCACGTGCAAGTTTCATTACAACTTTGAGAGATCTTTATTAAGTCAACAAGTTTTCACATGAATCTTGATAACTCAGCCAAATCAAGACCTTTCTACTAATCCCCAGAAAAGATTATCTGGTCAAATGACTAGCCACCTATGGTGAAGTTTAAAGGTGCTAGAACTTTCAAGAAAGCTCAGAATTCTTCCCACTGCTGTTTGTACCCAAAGATTGCACTAACTTCCTCAATTATTTTCAGGCAATTTATGAATAAATAACTGAAGTCCCTACAGAATAGCAACATACGGGTTACCTTAACTCTGGGACCATATCTATCCATCAGTACTTTCTCAGATTCCAACTGTATTTAATACCAGTGGAGCTTCACTAGTGCTCCAGTACATAGGAGCAGCCTACCTGTCACTATTCACTCCAGCTATAGCGCACTGCAACATCACAAGCTTTAAAGCATTAATGATCTGTAGGCAATTCAAACCTTTCAGTAATGTACAACATCCCTTTGTTCTGTCAATTCTTTGCACACTAGGCATATCACATGATCGATGTCTTGCAGTTTCAATTTTTGTTTCCTACACAGGAAGTGTAATTAGTGGGAGCAGCTTTGTAGAGGACAATTTAAGGCTTCCTTATCTACTGTGAAAGACCACCAACAGCACAATCCATCCACAGCACTGTGTAATGTTTTACGCTAATATTCTAAAAACTTCTGCTGTTACCCATTAAACAATCCAATAGGCTGTAGATCAGGGGTGGGTAAACTATGACCGTGGGACCGGGGAGGCTGCCCGTTCCCCCACTGCCCCAGAGCCACACCGAGCAGCTATGGTAAGGAGGCCAGGGGGTGTTTGATAAGGGGTGGGGTTTGGGGTGGTGGTTGCGGGGGGGGGGGGTTCTAGAGGGGACAGTCAGGGAGCAGGGTAGGTTGGATGGGGGTGGGGTTACAGGGTGGTGGTTAGGAGGCGTGAGAGTGGATAGGAGTCAGGGGACAGGTAGCACGGGAAATTGGGAAAGGGGCAGGGTCCTGCGGGGTCTCTGGAAGGGGCAGTCAGGGGGCAGGAAGTAGGAGAGGGCCATATTGGGGGCAGGGCCTTCATATGATTTTGCAAACCCTATGGGGCCCTCGGGCCAAAAAGTTTGCACACTCCTTGCTGTAGACTGAACAGTTAAGAATTTGATCTTCTATTTGCTGAATTTTAAGCTTCCTGGAAAGTAGCCTACAATTTCAGATCTCTAAATATAGTGATCTTTTCTATTCACTCTGAACTGTGAAGAATATTTATTCTGACTCTGCCCAGAATGACAAACATACCCACATATTGAAAATTCTAGAACTCAAATCTAAATCACCTGAAAGAAACCAAGACCCACCAGTATAGGATTCTGAAAAACAGTACATCGTTAAGTTACAAGAATCAAGGAAAACAATGGCTATAAGTTACTTTGCCTACCGATTACTCAAGACAGCCAAAGGGAAGTCATTTGCCAAGCCGTACTTCTTGAAAAATTCCTGGTGAAATAATAAACTGCCTTAAGAAAAAGTAGTCTTTAATTTTGCACATTGACTGTTAGGTGTCCTCACTTCTGTCTTCCCCCAACACAAGCCACTGAAAATTGTTTGTAATGGCTTTTGTGGTACATAAACAGAACTTTGGACCCCCTTGTCATGATATATTTAGCCAACGTACCTCAAAAGTTCAAATAATCTGTTTAACAAAATGTTTAGATGATTATTTCACACTTACATCACCATTAAAAACAGCTTTTACTCTAATTCATGGTCAGTCAATTGTTAACTGGAAGATCTTTGTTCCAAGAAACATACTTGTAGATAGACAGAATTGCTGTTAGAACCATTTGGGATCACCAGCCATAATATGCTCTTTCAGCATTATCTGTGGAGATCTGTGAATCGAGGTAGCTCCTCTACCAGGAAATTGGAGGACAGAGGGGTCAGATATTTCCAACTATTATCCTGGCTGGTTTAATACTTTGTTCCACCAAAAAAAGATTTTTACTATGACGGTAACAGGCATCAAGGTTTGATCACACTGTCCTAGTGGCTACTTTTAACTGTGGAAGACCAAACATGCACATCACAGCAACTTTGTGGTCTTCTACATTGCCCTATTAATTGGTCAATGAAGAAAAGTGGTTGAGTGTCAGAGACAAAGCAGCTAGAACTCAGCTAACTTCAAAACCTAAGAAGTTATACAAAATATTAGATGTAGTATTTCATTCATAAGGCTTTTCTGGAGCAGTGGAGAAAAGCTACAGCACAAGCTGTTCAAAGAGAGAGTGGAGACAAATACAGTAAGCAGTCAAAGAAAGTGTGAATGAGAGGCCTCAATTTGAATAAGCAGTAAGGTTAACTGGTAGTGACTCAAACTGGCTGCACCAGGCCTACAACTGATCAGAGTACAGGAAGCCAACTACTATATCTAATATTAGGAAGCCAAAATCTTGAAGTGAATCAATGACTGGCAGCTTCTTTGAGAATAAGATGCTAGTATAGAAGAGATTTAAAATTATAGATATCAAATCAATATTGGGTACTAATGCAGCTAAGAGGGTAGTTCAGATACTAGCGTTCTCTAAGCGTTATGAAGAGACACTGAATTCCTTACCAGAAGTTGTTCAGTCATCAGGTGAAGTGGAAAACAAGCATTTGAAGATATCACCATTGCTTGAACGTCCTTCACCACGAGTTTGCCTATTTTTCTAAATACACATCCCCAGGCACTTTCTATGTGCTAGAAGATTTGGGTGACTTGAAGGAGTCTGTGTCCAAGCAATTAGATAGGTTTGTTCTACCTCATTTTGTACTATTAAATGTGACATGTCAACTCCAGATCAAAATGTTAAGAGCAATTGACACTGGAATACCTGAAAATAGATCCTGAGGTCTAGAATGTTGTTAGAAAAGTTTGACTAGAGAGCAAGTTGGCAGCATCTATTAGAAGAAATATAAAACAGTTCCAGGTATTAAACCTGCTCCCTCAATCCCCCAGTTAGGTTGTAGTTTCACAATATTTCCCTATTTTAACCATACTCTCACTCTCTCTCCTCTTATAACAAAGGCCCACAAAGAGGAAAACAACTGACTGTACAGGAGAAAGCAAGAATGACTGTAGTGTTGTTGTAACTATGTTGGCCCCACAATAGGAGAGAAACAAGGTGGGTGACAGTATCTTTTATTGGACCCTTCCTCCAACAGAAGGTGGACAGACTTTCAAGCCTTCCAAAGCTCTTCCTCAGGCCTTGAGAAGGTAACCAGAAAGTGTCCTATCTAAATACAAGGAGGGACAGACTGTTAAGCATAGGGGCTTCAATCATGTTGTAGACCATGAATGAAGTGGCAATTAACACTTGTGCAGTTCTGTGACAAAACAGAGTTAGCATGACACATTACAAATTGTTTTAATGAGCCACAAAACCAGCATCTGTTAAGTCCATGGTTTTTAGTGTAGGGCAGATTTATGAATTTGAGTTTCCAGACTCATATTTTGAAGGTGTTGTGCAGGTTTCCTTTGAGGACAAAGACTGAAAAGCCAGATATGGAGTGACGCTTCGTCAAAAGTGTTTGCTTATGGGTGACAGGGTGCGTTGGTCCTATTTGTCTGTGTGAGTTTGCGACAGTGTAGCGATTGTCTGATTTCACCCACATAGTACATTTCCTGCATAGGATGAGGTATGCCTATCACAACACGAGGTATATGTAGGACCCAGGGATATTGAAAATTATTGCAGAGTACTGATCATAGTATCAATGGATGGATGATTTGTGTATACGACAACTTCAAGTACACAAACCCATGATAAAGTGAAGGATTAGAGAGAAACTAAAAAGGTATTAACCTTAAATTGTTATAAATAACTCTTATCACCATATTCGGAGCTCTATGCAATTCTGCCCCATTTGTTTGTCAAGCTTCATGTCACCCTGCTCCCTCCATTCTGTAGCCTGTCTTTGACCACCCATCTCTTATATGCATAGTAGGATCTCTCAGCTCATCTAAAAGGCCACTGCCCCGCCCACGTTTAAGCCCCTCTAACCTTCCACCTGTCATGCTTTCTACAGAGAATTTAGTTGACTTCTATAAGAACTATCCCTATTTACTGCTTCCTTCCTTCTCCTCTGTCCACATGCCTATCCTCAAACTGTGAGCTCCTCCAGGCAGGAACCATCTCAACTTGAATGACTGGAGAAACATCTAGGACATCAAATCAAATATACAACTTCACAGACAAGTGTGATATTTAAATCAACTGTGTCCCTTTAAAATTTGCTTTTCTATTAAATATATTCATCTATTAGTTGCTATGCGCTCTCTAACTCTTGTGCTGCCCACTGTTTCTATTAACATGATGGAAGTCACACCCTTTACATAAGCAAATCGTCCTGTGTGCCTTAACTACAAATTTTGACTAGTGCGACTGAAATCAGGTTCATCTGACTTTGCTTCTGGATGCATCTTATTAAGAACTTCCCAATTTTTTATCCCAAGAATTACATACATTCCTCTTTTCAGGTTTGCCCTACCCCAATGTCATCATGTTAATCATCCCTCAACAGGGATATTACTTATAGACCCAGTTTTAACTACTGGCCACAAACCTGTTTTATACAGAAACACTGTTCAATACGAACAACAAGCTTATATAACTTAGTAGAAAGTTACACCCACATCTTCTCAGGCTTCCTATACTATCTTGTGTTCCCAGTTTTGGACAGAATTAAAGGGAGACACGTCTGATACTCTTCTCAAAACCCCAGATCACATCATCTCACTCGCTTCTCACAGATTCTCTTCCGTCCAGCCCACACAGCCAGTCACACCTTGGACCAGATCTTCAGATTAGATGCCACTATCAAGATAACCACAACCCAACCACTGTCTTCTTGACAGACTATTAAAGCAGTTAAGAGTTTTCCCAGCTCCCAGAAACAGAGAAAGATTCATGACCCTGATCAGTTAAAAGGCAAAACTGCACTGATTCGTTAAAAGGCAAACTTCCAAAGCACACTAACAGACAACAGCACTCCACCCACAGGGCAAGGAGTTAATCTGGTGAACCTTGACCATCCACACACACACACACTCCCGCACTCCTCCTCTTCTCCAACAACAGATCTCCTTGGTTTTTTGATACTTTGCAACAGAAACAGAAGGTTAGAAACCCAAGCACTGATGGTGGAAAATGAAGACCGAAACAGAATTTCTCCAAGCTTATACTGAGGTTATATTACAGGGCAGGAGAACCTTCCTATCAGCCTCCAATGAGGCTGCCAAATCACTCTGCTGACCACTCTAAGGAGTGGTCCAGGATGGCAAACCCTTCATCAGTCCTGAGTGCCTTACAGGCCACATCACAATGTAACACCAAGCACTGCAAGGACTAGTATCCTACTTGATGGAAAAGAATATGAACTTGCAGGAATGCTTCTCAAAAACATGGGTATTCTCCCTCTGTACCAGCCAAATAAGAGCCCAAATGAATTCCTGGAGTCCAGTACATTCATTAAGGATTACTGGACACCTTAGAGGCATTTCAACCCTCTTCTCAGCTTGCGCAAGGGAAAAGAGCAACCAGTGCCACTTATAACCCTGAATGAGAAACTGGTATTTCAGAAGGAACCATCTTTTCCTTCAACAGACAATAGCATAACCAGCACTGGAAAAATCCACTTGGATACATTTGTTCTAGGCAACTACTACCCAGTATCAAAACTTCCATTCTTGAACAAGCTGCTAGAATGACCATATCTGGTCGACACTTAGTTTATAACAGTTTAACTAGGACCCTACCAATTTCATGGCCATTAAAAACACGACAGACCATGAAATTCAGCGTTCCAAGGAGCATGCCAGCAAACGGGGGTGCCTAGCTCTGGTGAGGCAGGGGAGGGACAGGACTTGTCCTTCTGCACAACTGCTGGCAGGGGAGTGAGTTCAGACCCACCTCTGGGAATCTGCTGTGGCTGGAAGAAGCTCTGCAGTTGCTCAGAAGTGTGTGGTAATCCCATGACACCCCCCCACCCCCCGCCCAAACAGGTTTGTGACACCCCCTGCCCCCCCCCCATATCCTTTTGTGTCATGAACCCCATGGTTACTAAATCTGAAATTTCAGTGTTAACATCTGAGAACGTGAAATTTACCAATTTTCAAATCCTATGGCCATGAAATGGACCATAACGGACAGTGAATTTGGTAGGGCCCCAAGCATATACTGGCATGGTTAAGTCCCAGCATAGATGCACTTATACTGTCATAAAAATGGTTTTGCTGTTATCACTTGTGTGTCTTGGGGAATTGGTACAAGCTACTTTACCAGCAGCACTTGTGTGTCAGTATAAGCTACAATCAACACTAGGAGGGTTTGCCAGTAAGTTACACAAGTATAGCTATTCCAGCCAAAACTTTCCTAGTATAACAAGACTCTAGCTGAAGGCCTAAAACAAGCTCATCTAACTGAAGCGAACATCCTCCCATCAACACAATCTGTATTCAGGCCAGGGTACAGGATGAAACTGATTTTGTGGCAGTGATAGATTGTCTCTTGCTATCAGTGGATGGAGACATCCACTCTCCTCCTACTAGACCTCTCTGTAACAGTCAACATTTAACATTAAGATACTTCTGCACTGCCTGGGAGAGGTGACAGATCCTATGTACTAAAATGGTTTAAATCCTTCCAGGAGGGAGCACTAAAAGTGTAGTGGTAAGCTGCATCTCTGCCACTAGACCCATCCCTTGTGTGTGGGGGGGTCTCATAAGGATCATCTCTTTGGTCTTATTTGAGATCTATATGCAGCATGACAAGACAACATGCTCTTATGTCAACGATATGTAGATGACAATTCTAGCTATCCTTTACCAATCTGATCATACCACTCCCATCAAGCTAGCCCAATGCTTGGACAGGATCAGCTGGTAAATGAACAGCTATTTGAAGATGAATCTGAACAAGATGGACATTGTATTGGTGGGCACAGGACAGCACTCTGAGGAGTAGAACCAAGGGAGACTGCACCATAACTGTAAAAGGTGCATACACACCTGGTGAATCCAGTAGTAGTTGAGACTGCTCCTGGATTCTTTGCTAACACTAAGATCTCACATAGTATCAATGAATAATATTTTTAATACCTCCAGTTGGCCAAGAGACCCTGCTCCTACAGAACGCTACACCTAGTCTCCTCAGCAACACAGGTTGCCAAGAGCATGTCAAGTCTCCATTCCTCTCTCTAGGCTGGCATCCCATAGAACACAGTTAAGGTCAAGGCCTCAGTCCTTATCTTCAAGGCACTCAGCAGCCTGGGCCCAGCATATCTGAACAATTGCCAGAGCTCCAGGATGAAGACCTTAGTCAACAACTCCATTCCTGAGGTACAATGGAATTTGCGTACCATAATGGTAAAGCCAGCCTGGGCAGGAGACAGTCAAGCTCTCTCAGAGACTCCCACAAGAAGCAGGGTATATCACAAACCTCTCCACCTTTTGCTCCAAGTGCAAGACGCATTTCTTTGACCTGCCTTCTCAAACAGAGCTATGTGTGTATTTAAAATAAACGCCCCAAAACAAAACAAGAAACATTTACACAGCACATACAAAAAAGTCTTCCCCAGGTAGAAAAGGAGAAAGAACAAATCACATGACAAATGTTAGCCAAATTACTTTATGCACTACTGGCACACACACACACACTATGGTAATGAGAGTGGTATAGAAATAAAATGTATTTCTGTACTTATTATACAAGGTCTGTGGTGATATAGAAGTCAGTTGTGCCAAGTATAAAACAAATTTCCACAGGAAAAGCTACAGCAGCTACAGTATAGCATGGGGAAGAGCATCAGAGCCATAATCATCCACTGCTTTACTTCACTAAAAATCAACTGTGGCCTCCCAGCTGAAATCTGAACATAAGTGTATTTCCGAAGAATACTTTTATCAGCTTATTCAAATATTTTACAGCCTAAAGACAAATGCAGGACCCAGCAAGCAACTGAAGGCATACAAAATACTTGAGACCCCACCCTCCTTGCTTTGTTAGTGTTACTCACCAATTCCAAAGTATAGGTATGAAAGGTTAACCCCACCTTATATGATGCAAAGCTGACCCAGTTACTAGACCTAAACTGGGGCTGCTTCCTAAGTAATAATGGAGGTAAGCCTAAAAATACAAACATCACACTGCCATAACTAAGTCAACCATACTCATTACAAGAGGAAAGATTTGTGACAAAGTGTTCTCTTTTTTCAGAACAATGAGGCTAAACTAAAGGCAACTCAGATTTATTCAAAAAGCTACAGGCTATTAATATTTTGGTTTCCCAAAAGAAAGTATTTACACTCTGGTGGGGAGAGGCAATAAGTCAGTGAAGGTGCAAAGAACCTGATGTAAACATGTTCAAGTTTTTCCATCAACTTGCTAGGGGGTCAAAGGACACCAGCTAGTGAGCATAAAACAGCGCAGACTGGAGTCACTGTTAGAAAGGGGAAAGCTCATGGGAATAAGTTGCAGCAGGTGATGCCATACCAGAGGCCACTGTAAAATTCTGACAGACCACATTTGACCATCAGGGATACCACCTGCAGTAGCTAACCCACAAAGATGCTACTTGTAACAAGTAGAATAACTTCTTCCCCATAACGCCATCAGGGCAATTATCTTCTAACATTCCCAACGTCACCACATTTTGGAGCCCTCTCCCCCTTAGTTCCTTTCTCACAAGTCAAAGGCCTTCTTTATTCTAGTCACAAGAGGAGAAATAATGGCTGCGCAGTTTTCTGGAAAGAAGGGAAAATCAGAAGGGGAACTGAAAGCATTTCTCTGCCTTCTGCACTGAAGCAGATTTATGGTCCTTCTAGCCCCTCTTCGAAGTTTGGAGAGATGGAGGAAGGATCCACTGTGAGGTAACAGGTAAGTCAAACACTGGATGACCCGAGGCATTCCTGCAGCAAGGAGAACCTTTAGCATGAGGTGTCCATTCTGATGAAGAGTGCTGTTGAAAGGAAGTTACAGGGGTTTTTGGGGAGGTTTTTTGTTTGTTTTTGGGGACGGGGGAAGACGGCCAAGGTCAGCCCATTACTGTGAAACAGTGACACTCGTATGTTGTTGCCCCAGAGACAGCTTGGGGAAGAGGGTGGGGGAAGAGATGGGAGAATGCCATAGGGGTTCCTGACCATGGAGTAGCTGTCTTTCTATATGGTGTTGGCATGGATACATTTCCTTCATCCCCTTTCCAAGTACTCTCGTAGCAGGACCATCAGGCGAAAGAACAGCAGCCATTCCAAACAGAGGACAGATCCCTCATACTGAAGCAGCTCCCTTTTATACATAACGTTAAACCACCATTGCCAGTGTAAAAGATAACAGACCACTGTGAGTTCTTTAAGTTAAAGTAGATCCCTTATACAAGTATAGGGGAGCTGAAAGATATAGAGGAACCACTGGGGACGAGGGAAGCCCCTAGATCCTTTATCTTGAAGGGATCCCCCAGGGGGACGACAACCTGGGGATGAGAGCAACCACCTACTTTGAAATACCCTTCCACAGGGATTGGAAAGGCCTTCCCACAGGCCATCCTTAGGCAACAGAGAGTATAGGATTCCTAGAAGTGTTCCCCATTACAACGGTTATGGGGACTCAATGATAGGGTCCCTTATTCTGAATTAACATGCAGAGCTCTGGAGTCCCAGGGATGGAGGTTCTCTACCCTGAAGAGGACTCCTTCATAGAGGCTGAAAAGCAACCACTGGATGGGGGCCCCTTACCTTGAAACAGCTTCCCTCATACAGGTTGCAGAAAGGTCTAATGGGAGAGAATGGTTTTGCTATCTTTAAGCACCCTATGTAGGGTGTGGGGGTAACTGCTGGGAGGGGACAGAGTACAGTACTTCATTCTGGAACACTGGGGGGCCCAGGAGGGGACAGTCCATTCTGAGTGAGTGGGGGGGAGCCCTTATTTTGATGCACACCCACACATACAGATGGTGGGGGCAGCAGGTCCCTTGTCTTGAAGCAACTCACCCATACATGTGCAGGTCATCCTCCCACTCCCTTCCCAGAGACACAAGAGGAACTTGAGACCATGCCTTACCTTGAAAGGCCACCCATACAAGGAGATGATGGGCCTACTCAGAGGGGCATGGGGAATCAGGAGGGTGGTGTTGAGGCCCCTAAAACAGTCCCCTATGCACCATGGACAAGGGGGCCACTCCAAAAGTTATGGAAAACCCAAGAGCAAATGTCAGGGCACATGTAGTTCTTACCTTGAAGCAACCTTCCCCCCACCCCAAAACAGAGGCCATTGGAGGAAGTGGGGTCCCTTTATTTTCAAGTAGCAGATGGGTTTGGAGGTCCATTACACTTGAAGCATCAGCACCACCGCAACAGAGAAGTTTGAGGGTACATGGGACACTTTACCTTAATCCCCTACACACACAGGCATAAAGAGATGGGGAGCTGGGGGTGGCCTCTCACCTCACAGCCCCCTCCACACACACACACACACGCATAAGGGGCTAGGAGGTCTTCACCTCACAGCATCCCTCCCCGACACACAGTAAGAGGGGGCCCTCTCACCTCACACCCCCTCCCCCCCACTAACAGAGGGTAAGCTGGGGGGGCGCTTCCTGTGAGGTGAACCCCACCACACATACATAGAAGGCAAGCTGCGAGGGGCCCCCACTTACCACAGACCAAGCACCACACAACTACACACAGAGGGGGAGGGGGACCCCCTCACCTCACCTCACAGCGCCCCCCC
>ML677491.1:2024532-2160907 GCA_007922305.1 Dermatemys mawii | reverse complement strand
CAAAAGGCGCAAGCTGGAGTCGACGGGGGAGCGCGCTGCCGACCACCACCGCCGTGAGGACGGCAAGTAAGTCGGCTGTAGATACGCCAATTTCAGCTACATTATTAACGTAGCTGAAATTGCGTATCTACAGTCAATCCCCCGCCCTAGTGAGGACCAGCCCAAACAGAGGCTAGGGACACCATTCCTTACCCATCCTGGCTAATAGTCATTAATGGACTTAACCTCCATGAATTTATCCAGTTCTCTTTTAAACCCTGTTATAGTCCTAACCTTCACAACTTCCTCAGGCAAGGAGTTCCACAGGTTGACTGTGCGCTGTGTGAAGAACTTCCTTTTATGTGTTTTAAACCTGCTGCCCATTCATTTCCTTTGGTGGCCCCTAGTTTTTACATTATGAGAGCAAGTAAATAACTTTTCCTTATTCACTTTCTCCACACTACTCATGATTTTATATATCTCTATCATATCCTCCCTTAGACTCCTCTTTTCCAAGCTGAAAAGTCCTAGCCTCTTTAATCTCTCCTCATATGGGACCTGTTCCAAACCCCTAATCATTTTAGTTGCCCTTCTCTGAACCTTTTCTAATGCCAGTATTATGAGGGTAACTCAGACATACATCTTCTATACCCTGGCACTCTCTGGGGCATAGGCAGGGTGACATTCTGGTTGGAACAGGAGTCAGATGTGTTGGAGCAGAGCCAGAAGGCAGAACCAGAGTCATGGTTGGGAGACAACCCAGGAGTCAGGACCCAGAGGGATCAGAGGAAGGCAGAGACTGGGACTGGACCAGGAACATGCATAGGTTGGAGCAAGGTACAGGAAGCACAGCAACAAGCCTGGAATACATTGAGCAGCACTTGTGTTGCTGAAAAGTTTAAAGGATGGTCTACTGGCTCTTCTGTCCAGTCAGGGAGCACAGGCCCCCAGTGAGAGCTTATTGGGCCCAGCCAGGTTCACTGGGTTGCCAGGTGACCACATCTGGAGCCAACTGAATTCTTGACACACCCTCCCTGAATCACACCGTTCTTTGCCAGCCAGAGTGAGAACAAGGTGAGGCTGGATTCAGCCAAACTCCCTCTCCTACCTGTGCACCAGACAGACTCACATGTTGGGAGGGAGAAGTGTGAAACTGCCTTTTGGGGGATGCTGAGTGAGTTCCTACCTTGTGGGGGTGGGAGACCCACAGAAGCCAGGGACAGTGGGAGGGCGGCTTCTGGCTGACAATTGATGGGGTGGGGGAAGGGTAGTTCTTTGAGGAGCCTGGATTATAGATGGACTCTTCAATCTTTTTTGGCACTCTGAACCAGATTCTCTTCAACAGTCATCTGAGGATGGATGAGATGGCTGAGGAGAGAGACACATGTTATTATTATTTTTATTTATGATTTGTATTACCATAGAGCCAAGGAGCCCTAATCATAGACCAGGATACGTTGTAGCAGGTGCTGTACAAACAGAATAAAAACAGGATCTAGGCCTTAAGGAGCTGACAATCTAAGTATAAAACTAGAGACCACAGATGGATACAAATAGACCATGGAGTACAAAGAAACAATGACAAACTATAGGTCAGCATGATAGACAGTGGTCGTTGCAGTCCCCCAACAGCCTAATTGTTATCAGGATTTTTGAAGGCCTCAAAATCACAGGCCAATCGGAGATGAGCATAGACAGCTTGATAGAAAATAAGAGCTGATAGGTAGGATGGGAACTGTCCTGGAAAGGCCTGGAAAGTGAAAACAAGCCGTTGATGTTTTATGCCTTAGAGAAGTGGGAGCCAGTGGAGGGATTCAAAGAGGGGTGAGGGATGCAAGACTGCCTTTGTCAAAGCCAGAGAGAAAGATGTTGTAGTGATCAAGACCCAAGAGGATGAGAGCTTGTATGAGATTTTTAGCAGTGTGGCTGGATAAGAAATGCTGAAAGGCTAGGACTATAACAGGGTTTAAAAGAGAACTGGATAAATTCATGGAGGTTAAGTCCATTAATGGCTCTTAGCCAGGATGGGTAAGGAATAGTGTCCCTAGCCTCTGTTTGTCAGAAGAGGGGTGAGGGATAGCAGAAGAGAGATCACTTGATCATTACCTGTTAGGTTCACTCACTCTGGAGCACCTGGCATTGGCCAGTATCGGTAGACAGGATACTGGGCTAGATGGACCTTTGGTCTAACCCAGTACGGCCTTTCTTATGTTCTTATCTTAGAGTTGTTATGCACAAAGAATTGGAAAGATTTAGATATAGCCAGGGATGTGCACAAGGTGGGCAAGCAGGGGCCACAGAATTCCTCCGCCCTGAGGGACATGGTGAGGCCACAGGAAGAGCTGACAGCTTCTCCGGCACCAGAGCTCTGGGGGGAGCCGATGGATCATCATTATAGAGAAGGTAGTGGAATTTTTGTTTGCAGATGAGATTACCCACAGATACAGTGATGCGGGAGAAGAGGACCAAGGACAGAGGCCTGTGGAACTCCCACAGAAAAGCTGGTGGACAGGAATATGGGCCCAAGGTGGAGGGTTGGCTCCGAAGGTTTGGATCCCTCAATCCCTGTGGCAGTGGGCAGAAGAGAAGGCAGGAAAGAATTAGGGGCCAGGTTCATCCCTGAACCACCACTAATGCTGGTGGAGGGACTGAGAGGAGTCATTTTGTGCTTTCCCTACTCATCTGCTGCTGCAGGGGTTAATTCCCTACCAGGCTTGTGCATAGGGGTGAC
Organism: Dermatemys mawii; assembly: GCA_007922305.1. Classification (NCBI taxonomy): domain Eukaryota; kingdom Metazoa; phylum Chordata; order Testudines; family Dermatemydidae; genus Dermatemys; species Dermatemys mawii. Next base: position 2,158,197 of record ML677491.1, on the reverse strand, counting down.
CAGATGTCCTGATTTTATAGGGACAGTCCCAATTTGGGGGTCTTTTTCTTATATAGGCTCCTAACGCCACCCATCTCCTGTCCCGATTGTTCACATTTGCTGTCTGGTCACCCTACTTGTGCAGCTGTGGGGAATCAGTAGAAACTGAATCACTCCAGCCACACCTTCTTCCATCACTGATCCACCCTCTCTTCCCCTGTGCCCTGATCAGCCCCCCATGCTCAGGTTTGTTTGTTTTCTTGCAGGGTTGATATTGGTGCCCAGCCCCCAGGGAAAGAGGTGGGGGGAATTGTGGCTGCTTTGAGGTTCTAAAATGTCCAATTTGTGGGACAGCTTCACATGTCGTGCTCATAATCCTCCACAAGATGCCATCTCAGCTACAAAAAACGGTGTCTCATGAAAATTGTGTGCTTGTAGTGGGCCACTACAGTTGTTCCTTTGAGCTAGAGAACATGAGAAACACAAAAACTTCTTCAGGGACTGGCAAACATAAGAGCATCTTTGCACCACACAGAATCACCCAGGAGTCAGTATCAGACACGGGTTCCCCTACAATCCAGTAAAATTCCAACATGGCGTGGGATCATCTTTCAACAATTAATGAGATGTCAGGTTTGATTTTGCCTTCCATGGATCTGCAGTTAACGCCAAAAGTTGTCATGCTAGTTAACATTTAAGCCTAAAAAGATCCATGTAGGGACGGCGTTAGACTTGCTGGGACCCAGGGCAGAAAGCCGAGGCCCAAGCCCTGCCACACAGGGCTGTAGTGGAAGCCTGAGGAATTCAGCCCTGGGTAACAGGGCTCAGGTTTCGGCTTCAGCCCCAGGTGGTAGGGCTTGGTCTTGGTCTTTCTGCTCTGGGCCCCATTGAGTCTAACGCTGATCCTGCAGAAGCCCAAGCCCCGCCGCCAGGGGCAGAAGCTGAAGCCCGAGCAACTTAGCTTTGCGGGACCTCCTGTGGCATGTGGCCCCAGGGAATTGCCCTGCTTGCCACCCTGCCATGCTGGCCCTGGGTCCATTATTGCTACCTCCTAAACATGAGGCTTATGTTCCAATGAGATCCATACCTGTATCGTATTAGCACTGTGAATAAGGGAGATCAAAGTCGGGTGCAAATCGCAGTTGGAGCTAGAGTCCAAGTCTCCCATGTCCTTGAATGAATTCTCCGCTGTTGAGCTAAAGGAACAGCTGCAGGAGGACAAGCCAGAAGAGTGTCTATTACATTTCACCCAGGCTTCCCTGCACAGCCTTCCTTTAGGCCACCACAAAACTTGAGTTCCCACTCAGAGACTGGCAGACAAGCCTCTCCCCTTGTCACAAGGTAATGGGCATGAGTCTTTTCTCTCTGACACCAGTGCAACTCAGGTGGAGTTCTTCCTGACTTACTGATGAGAGCAATCAGACTCAGGTGCAACATTTTCGGAACTGTTTAAAGTCCCAGATATACTTGCTCATGCACCTAATTACCAAAGGGATTAAACCTGGGGTCACTGTCTTCCGAAGCATTTGCTCTGGCATTGACATGAACGTGTTTGCAGTAGTAAGAGTTTTTCTTTAATCCAATTCTCAAACTCTTCATCCTCAGAGCCAGTGGCAGCCATCAAGCCCACACCTACCCATAAATATCAGTGTGACATCCTTGCAACGCCTATGACAGACGCTGTAAATTCTGCAGAGATTAGACAGGGCATTGTAGTGATAGGTAGACAGGTAGGTAGATAGATAGATAGATAGATAGATATTTTTGCTGGTAAGAGTTCAATTCCATGTTCTTACTTATTTATTTTTCATATACATCCTTGGCCTCTCAATATAGTACATAGGTGCCCTGGACATACTATTCAATCCCTCGGTGTCCAAATCTATTGGGAATACGTTGTACTAGAACATGTACGATCTGCACTGGGTTCTGAAGCAACCTCAGCTTCTTGGGCTTGCAGTTTGTTCGGCTCTATGTAGATTTTTATACTGTCCTCATCACAGTCATATCTGAGGGCCTAGACCAAGGCTGAAAGGCCCTCAGGCCCTGAAAAAGAGCGAACGCTTCACATCTGTCTATAGTGATCCCACCTGACATAGTGAAAGAACAAGAGTCACAGGTGCTATGATGACTGCTCCATTCTAATTGCCATTCCCAGCTGTCCATGGTTAACAATTATTCCCAGCTGTCATTCCGCCCAAGTCTAACCACTCCATTTAAATTGTCACTCCCAACTGCCCCAGTCCAACTTATTCTCCACTGTCATTTCCAACTGCCCAAGTCTAGCTGTCCATTTCCAACTGCCATTCCCAATGGCCAGATCCTAATTTCCATCGGCAACTGTTATTCCCAAAGGTCTAGTCCACTGGGCCATGCTGCCTCCTGTGCCCTTGATGTTGTACTTTGATTACCTGCACATTTTATCTAGCTAGACTAGCTTTGTTTCCCATACTGCTGTGAAACAGATCAAAGAGCCTCCTCTCTTCATTTGTGCCTTAGGGGAAATATTTAGCTGAACTGTCTAGAGTTTGGACTAGTTCTTTCCGGCTTGAGCTGTCCCTATCTCTGCAATAATTGTGACGGGATCCCCAGGGTACAACCTGGAATTGGTGTACCCTCTGCCCCTTAACTCTCCAGCCTGGGCTGTCTCTCACAATGGTTTGCTAGTGACAAGCAGCAAACCCCTCCAGGAACTATCATCACTCAGTAAAACAGCTTGTGAAGTCACACACCCAGCTAAATTGCATGAACGCTCCCTAAGCATCTCATGAACCGCACAGAGAAAGGCACCAGCAAATCTCCCAAGCCCCTTGCCCTGTACCCCAGAACTGTACCATCTTGTCCTGGTCAGAAGCCTGAACAGTGGAAGTTTAGTACCCAGTCCACCCCTTCCTTGATGTGGTGAGGACACACACTAGTCTTTGTAACCTGAGCTGAGATTTCCCAATCACTTCAATCAAAACACACTGTTTTAAGTAAAATATAAAACATTTATTAACTACAGAAAGATAGATTTTAAGTGATTATAAGTGGAAGGCATAAAAGGTCAGAGATGGTTACCAACACAAAAATAAAAAGTAAGCGTGCAATCTAAATCCCGAGCCTTATTAGTCTAGGCAGCATTTGGATGAAGTAGTTTTCTCACCCCACTGGATGTTGTAGATAGGTTACAGTTCTAATATACAGGCTTCCACTTTAAGCCTGGGACCAATCTCCTCAGCTCAAGTCTTTGTCTTCCCAGCATTCTTGTTGCTTCCCCTATTTTATATCCTCAGTCCAGGTTCCTGGAACACACTAGTCCAGATATGTCCTGGTGGACTTTGCTGAGTCACAGAGTTGAGCAATACTCCATTGTGTGATGCTTGCCCAGCCCTCTTACAGCACTGTAAATCCCTTTATTGCAATTCCCCTGCTGATTAATGGTCATTTAACACCTTCCTGCGAGTGGGTCACCTTCTTTGTTGTTGCTGGAGAACTAGAAGTGGAGACTCTCAAACTTACAACATAGTTCAGTAACAACCATACAGCAAAACCTCATAACTTCATAGACACAAATGATATACATACTTTGACAGAACAATGGGGTTCACAAGGTCATGACTTTTCATATGATATCTCGCATGGCATGCTTTGTATGAAATATATCATAATTATATGATTGGGTGAATACGGGTGCTGCTTTGAGGTACAGAGTGCCACAATAATCAAAGCACCTTTCATTGCAGCCAACCGCAAACAAAAGCTGACTGACCTAGCCTGTTGCTGGAAATGATGGAAAAGTTGAGTTCACAGCTATTCATGAGTTAGCTTTGCCTGCTGCCATTCTAGAATGTAGTGGCATTTACTTGTCTGAGGCAGAATATGAAGAAAGAGCTGGTATATTTAGAGGGCTGGCTAAAAAATTTCCATCAAACCTGCTTTTAGACAGAAAATGGGGGTTTTGATATAACAAGATCTTTCACAAAAAGTGTCTGCTTTTCACAGAAAATGTAGACTTTTCTTCAAGAAACCAAATACCTCCAAATGTTGTGGGTTTTGGCTAAAAAATGAAAAGTTTCAATTCTGTAGTTTGAGTGCCTGAATACCACATTCTCCTTGTGGACTGGGTTCCCCAGCCAAACTACATTTCCCACGATGCACTGTGGTGGCACATCAAGAAGGGAAAGCATGATGCATCATGGCAGATGTAATCCAGCTAGGGCCCAGGGAGCCTGGCCCATAGAGGAGAATGGGGACATGAGGGACCCAAACTACAACTCCCATTAGGTAGTGATGAAATTTTTCAAATTAAAATTTTCTATTTTCAACAGAAAATTTTTAGTTTTAAATTTTCACTGAAAAGTCAAAATTTTCTTTGAATTTGTTAATGAAAATGTTGTACATGCATGTGTATTGGTCAGCATTTTCTATGGAATTTTTTTAGTCCATCCAGCACTAGCATTTAGTGATTACATGTATACTCTTTCCCACCTTTATATATCTGAGGCTTCTATGTGCTACAGAGACTGGCAGCCATATTGTATCCAGTTACTGTGCAGATTGTTAGAAGAGACACACACACTCCACCACAAACACTGAGTGTCCCCTCAGGGAGCCCATACTTTAATTCTCTGTTATTCTCAATCTGACTTTAACAGTCGTTCTGACTGAAAGTTTGTTTGCTTTTTGTGTATTGAAAGCGTAACAAGAGTGCATAGAAGGAGAAAGACACTAAGGAATGAAAAGAGAAAAATTTCTCACCAGGAAAGAAGAATCCTGGGTATATAAATAATTCATCTAAAATGAACAGACCAATAACCTGTCACTATGTACAAGCAGCAAGGCCAGGCCTGGGTAGCCAGCTTTAGGGGTTAACATCAGACACAGGCCAATGATCCAGGAGCCAATTGCCAGAAACCAGGCCAGCTTGGAACATCGGGAGATCAGAGTCCAGTGACAAACCAGAGGGCCAGAACCAAGAGATAGGTGCCAAGTCACTAGTAGGTCAGGATTAGATATTATAGAATATCAGTGTTGGAAGGGACAAAGAGTCCTGTGGCACCTTAAAGACTAACTAAAGTATTGAAGCATAAGCTTTCGTGTTCTAATACCCACTTTGTCGGATGCATGCAGTAGAAGTATCCAGAAGCAGGAATAAATAAGAGGCAAGGACCAGGTTAGAGGTAACAAGGTGAGTCCAATCAGGCTGAACCAGCTTGTTCAGGGAGGATGAGGTCCTCTATTAGCAGCTGATCTGGAGGTGTGAACACCGAGAGAGGAGAAACTGCTTTTGTAGTTAGCTAGCCACTCATAGTCTTTGTTCAGTCCTAAACTGATGGTATCAAATTTGCAAATGAATTGCAGCTCTGCAGTTTCTCTTTGCAATCTGGTCTTGAAGTTCTTTTGCTGCAAGATGGTGACCTTTAAATCTGTTATGGTGTGTCCAGTGAGGTTCAAGTGTTCTCCTACAGGTTTTTGTATATTGCCATTCCTGATATCTGATTTGTGTCCATTTATCCTTTTTCGTAGGGACTGTCCAGTTTGGCCAATGTACATAGCAGAGGGACGTTGCTGGCACATAATGGCATATATTATGTTGGTAGATGTGCAGGTGAATGAACCAGTGCTGGTGTGGCTGATCTGGTTAGATCCTGTGATGGTGTTGCTGGTGTAGATATATGGGCAGAGTTGGCATCGAGGTTTGTTGCATGGATTGGTTCCTGAGTTAGAGGAGTTACGGCGCGGTGTGCTGTTGCTGGTGAGAATATGTTTGAGGTTGGCAGGTTGTCTGTAGGCCAGGACTGGCCTGCCTCCCGAGGCCTGTGAAAGTGAAGGATCGTTGTCCAGGATGGGCTGTAGATCACTGATGATGCGTTGGAGAGGTTTTAACTGAGGACTGTAGGTGATGGCCAGTGGTCTTCTGTTGTTTTCTTTCTTGGGCTTGTACATTGCGCCATAACTCCTCTAACTCAGGAACCAGTCCATGCAACAGACCTGGATGCCAACTCTGCCTACATATCTACACCAGCAACACCATCACAGGACCTAACCAGACCTGATTAGAGATAACAAGCTGGTTCAGCCTGATTGGACTAACCTTGTTACCTCTAACCTGGTCCTTGCCTCTTATTTATTCCTACCTCTGGATACTTCCACTGCATGCATCCATCAAAGTGCGTATTAGCCCACAAAAGCTTATGCTTCAACACTTTAGTTAGTCTTTAAGGTGCCATAGGACTCTTGGTCACTTCTGCAATTCCAGACTAACACGGCTACCTCTCTGAGTGTTGAAAGGGACCTCATCTAGTCCAAACTCCTCTGACCCCTAAAGCAGGACCAAACCCCAGTTAAATCATCCAGCACATTTTTGCCCCATAACCCTAAATGGCCCCCTCAAGGATTGAGTTTACAACCCTGTGTTAAGGAGGACAATGCTCAAACCACTGAGCTATCCCTCCCCCTAATAGCCAAAATAAATAAACACCAGGGAAGTACTCTTTAGCAGAGTAGACCCCACTACTTCTTGCTTCCTGTTCTGGCTTAAATTGGGGCAGCAGCCCAATCAGAAGCTTTGGAGCTCTCCCAATCACAGAGTAGGTTTGGTGCTGGTGGACCGGTACTAGCTACTGTCCAAGAACTGCTGGGTGAAGGATTGGAGTGTGCTGACTGCAACAGGATCCCATGCTACCCCAGCTTCAAGGCCTGACAGTAAGAGTTGAAATTGTGCAGGCAACATTGTGTAGATCTAGTGCCATGCTTGTGAAAGATGCCAAACTGAAAATAAAACGAGGAAGACTTTGTAGCACCTTAGAGACTAACCAGTTTATTTCAGCATAAGCTTTCATGGGCTATAGCCCACTTCATCGGATGCATAGAATGGAACAGAAGTAAGATGCAGAAAAATGTTGTACATTAGCATACCAAATGAGAATCACATCTTCTGCTTAGCAACAGACCGGGCCCAGACCGAGCCGCTGTGAAAATGCAAAATGCTACATTGGTGGTAAAGTATATCTTTACTGCTCCATCAGTTAATAGAGTGAGAGAAATTAAAGGTTGTAAAGATTGGTAAGGGTCCTAGCTTGCCTGTCCTTTGACCAGGGAATGATTGGCCCCACCGGCACCATAATCTTCAGAGCTTTAGCCAATCTGTGTTTTGAATACTCAAATGATGAGGCATCTGTTACTTCCTCTAAGAGACCATAACCCTGTCTAATAGATGTCATCTCCAGAAAATTGTTCCAGTTATTTAGCTTTCATTTTCATGTGTTCAGTTTCATCCCATTACTCTGCTCTCCCCCAAACATTTGTCACTCAGATATTTATACCCTTCCAATATTTGTCGGATTTTCAACATCCTGTTCCCTGAAACTCCAAAGACACTGTTTCCTCTCTCTCCCTATGTCGTCTCTCACGATTTTGGATGTTTGGTTGGGCTCCTGGTAACTATGCTGCATTTGCTCAACCTTTACACACCCAACCCTCCACCCCTCATCCCGCCAAGTGCCTCACCCAGGTCAGGTAGCACAGAGAATACTCTTGTGATTGAAGAGATCATTCAGACGGCAGGGAACTCTGCTTAGTTCTGTAGATTCTCTGAGATCCTCCAACAAGCCCCTGAAAAATTGTGAGAGACTCATATTAATGATTGGTCCAGAGAGAATTGCTGCTAATTTGCCAAATGGTGGCAGGCTTTGAGGCTTTGTAGATTGGTTTCCTGTTGGAGGAGAAATCTGTGACATGGAGTCTGGGTGTTTTATTAATTCAACTTATTTTATTTACACTGTATACACCAGTCCTAGAGCAGGGGTGGTCACAAACAGCATACAGGCAAACCTTTCTTTCAGGAATCTCAGCCCACATACCCAAGCCTAGTGCACAGGGAACAATTCTGCCCCAAGAACTGACTCTTTAGAGAGATTTAAGCACACTCTTTTGCAGTTTGCAACATCTTCTCCAAAAGAACCCTTTTCACAAAACTATGAATGTTTCTTCAAAGATTGAACACTGCTTGCATGCTAAGAAAAAGAACTTTTAAGACAATGTTTAACAGCATCATCTGATGACTTCCACGATAGCTATAGATTTTGTCATCAATAGGAGAGTTACTGTATTAGGGAGACAGATTTGTCTAGTGTTTAGTGCAAGGGACTGAGACTCAGAAGACATGGGTCCTAGTCTCAGCTCATCTTTGGGCCTTAATTTCCTCTTTTATGAAACTAAGCTAATGACACCAAATCACCTTTTAAAGACTTTGCAACCTTCCTCAGAGATAAGGTGGTACTATAGAAATGCAAAAGGACTATGTTATGACAAGTATTGAACACTTATTCATGTTAATGGAAGTCACGTGCATCTATTGATGCCAAAATGGGATCCCAGAGTCTGTGAGTTTAAGAGAAATTGGTAGATAAAGTGGAAGAAAAAACTAGAACAACAAAAAATGGCTTTAATTTCTTCTTCCTTATTTTGATTTGTCCCTTTTCCTGCTTCTCTTAATTTGAATGGAATTATGTTATACATTTTCTTTCCTTTCAACTGTAGCTTCCTCCTTTAAAATTCATGAGGTACATCATGGGGGGCTGACAAAAGACTGCTAGGAAAATGCCCTGCTCTTACTCATATTGTGATGATTAATAAACAAACATATTAGAATGCTATTTTATTTGTGATTCCCAGTACCCTTCAGCTGGGATGCTTATGTCCTGATGCCTCTTCTGAAAGCCCTCAGACAATGGCTTACATTTCCAAAAGTGGGTTACACATATTGTTCAGTGCATGTTATATCCTAAGTGCCTGACCCACTGAAGAATATGTCTGCTGTAACTGACAGTTAAGAGATTTAGGATCAGATTTTCAAAGGTAATTAGGCCCCTAACTCCAACTGGGAGTTAAGCATCTAAAGACCTTTAAAAATCTGACCTTTAGCTCAAGCTTCAGAGGTTCATGCTCTGATCTATAGAAGTTTCTGCTTCAATCACTAGTGTTGGCTAAAAAATGATGGGCACTGCATCTGCAAAGCAAGTATACCTGGGATATAATTGTTTCTGACTGCTGAGACTGTGGACTGATGCTGTTCTGATGGTGGTTTTGGTACTATGGGCCCAGGTCCCTAGGAATAGGACTGAGACACACCAAAGTCATTTCTCACGGGTCACCGAGCGACCATGGGATAGTTACAACTTTTGGTAACCGGGGCTGCTTTTAAACCAGTGACCTAGAATTAAAGTCTCTGGAATAGCATCCTCAATCACAGAGCCTCCTGCTCTCCTTTTTCTCTCTGGGAACAGGAGGTAGTTTGACAGCAGATGCAGGGCTATGGGGGAAGAGAGGCAGGAGGGGTGTGATGGGGTGTGATGTGCCAATCCCCTAGTGGGCCAGAATTGGTTAATGAGCGCCTGTGGTCTTAGTCAGCCCCAACCTGCTACATTTGTGCAAGGCGTCAAGGCTCCTTGCAGGCGGAGAGGCCTGCAAAGGGTATACAAGGCTTTGGGGAAGGAAAGCTGGAGGAAGTGAGTCTGCTCAGGGTTCTCTGTGTTGGCCCAGGGGCCTCCAGGGAGCAGGAAAACTTCTGCTGGGTCGGAGACTGCCCTGCTTGAAGAGTGGAGAAAATGCCCCTGCAGCAGAACCAGCTGGGGTAGAGAAAACACTGAGAAGCTTTGTAGTGAGCCAGAGGAAGAGGCTTGATCCCCTGGCAGCCTGAGGAAGAGGCTGTGAGAAAGGTCTAAGAAAAGGTAAAATAGGAAATGGGCCAGGGAGGCACCAATGGGTCTGTGTAGACAGACCTTGGCTGCTTAGGTCCCTGGACTGGAACCAAAGGAAAGGGAAGGCTTGGCTTCTCCCACCACCCACTGAGGAAACCTCTGGACACAAGGGTTATGGACTATTGAAATCCCTGATAGTGGGGGTAGGGACTAGTGAGTCTGGAGTTGAAACGAAGGCCCAATGTGAGGTCAGTCGACTTGCTTGTTGGACTCCTGGCTTACTCCAGAAGAGATGGGACAATGTCCCAGTTGGAGAACCAACTTGGAAGAAGAAGCAGACTCCCGCAGAACTGGAATAGCTGTTGGGAAGGGCACCAGAAGGAGGAGAGCTTGCTCAGCCACACCCAGCCAGTCAGGATGTGCTGGCTAGTGGGAGACACTTGTACAGGAAGGAAGAGGGGGAAACAGATGCCAGCATGGGTAGGGTGAGAAGACGTCTCCGAAAACAGAATATCCCAGGTTTCCGGGCTGGGCTTTGCCTCCCTTTCAATTATCTCTGATTTCCTAGTTTTGTGGAGGCGGAGTCATCTCAGGGAGGTGCATGGCCAGAGATATCGAAGACACTGTGGTGGCTACTGGATGAAGGGCTGACAGAGGGGAATAGGAGTGAGGAGAGGGAGAGGACACATGAGGAGGGCTTCTAAGGGTGAGGGACTGAGTGGCTCTTCTGTGATTTCCCTGGAAGCTTCCAGAAGCAGTGCCTAGGACTTTCAGTGGGAGGCAGGACGCTAATGAGTAGGTGTGGGGCTGCTACAGTAAAGTTTCGCCTGCCTGACCATCTGTGACCTGTGTGACTGGCCAGCGCAATCATAGTCTGGGCTTCGGTGAGCGACTAAGGCCCTGGGAGGAGCTGACTCCACAGACTGGAGGAGCAGATGTAGTGCGGGTAGGGGCAGTGCCAGGCAGCTCAGTGCGGTTCATGAACAGTAGCATTTGGAACTGCTACTTGGGGCGGGGGGTGGGAATCCCTGGAGCGGGGGAATCCCCCTCTCTTGATCTCCCTAACAGGGAAAAAACAGCAGCAGCCTTTTGCAATAAGAAAGAAGAGAGCAAAAGGAGCAAAGCAGAATGCATTGAAAGAGGTGCCTCAAGGCCCTGAAACCATGTGTTGCAAGTATACCAATACCATGGTGTGGACAGAGCTGAGTCTAGGACCTTTGATTTCAGAAACATTGCCTCTGTCACCAGCGCTAAAGAACAGTCCCCAGTGGCTGTTACTCTGAGGGCCAGCCTCCAGAGGCAGTGTAACCAGACACTGTCTGTAAATGCATCCAGTGAGGGTTAGCTATTCCCGAAGCTCAAATCCTTAGCAATGCTTCGAAAGCTAAATAGCAAGAGCTCCCCTCCAGCCATTAGGTCAGAAATATCATTAGCAAGCCAAATTCTATGGATTCACTTTTCATTTTTAAGTAGGAGCATTGTGGACGCTAGACCATGTGGTGTCAATAGGGTTGGGCCCACTTGCACCAGGGTTGAATTTGGCCCTTACATGGCAGTTCCCAAAATACATGTGAGCAGATCCATAGGAAAGAAACCAAAGTGAAAGATCAGCACTAAGCCCCATCCATCCACAGGAGAACCAGCTTTATGGATCCAGTGTCAACACTGCAAGAATCCTCTCAACATCTCTCCTTCTGCTGGCTTCCTCTTTATCGTATCAAAACAAAGTTACTTCTCTTCATGTTCAACGCCCTTCATGGCCTATCCTCCTCCTACCTTGTGACACATTTCAGAGCCAGTCAACACCATGCTCCCTGCTCACACCTGAGCCCCTGTCTACACTGCGGGGTGGAGTGGGGTGAGAATCAACCTAAGATATGCGACTTCAGCTACGTGAATAATGTAGCTGAGGTCGACGTATTTAGGTCGACTTACCTCAGCCTCTTCATAGCGCTGGGTCTACCGCTGCCGCTCCCCCGTTGACTCCGCCTGCGTCTCTTGTGGCGGTGGAGTACCAGTGTTCACGGGAGAGCGCTTGGGGATCGATTTATCACGTCTAGTCTAGACACGATAAATCGATCCCCGATAGATCAATCACTACCTGCCGATCCGGTGGGTAGTGTAAACCTACCCTTAGTGTCTACACGGGCTGGTCTAGTGCAAACTGTGAAAGGATGCATGGTCACACCACACGCTCACTCTCTCACTTCTCCCTCCTGCCTAGCCCGAGACCATACTTCTGTTTTTTGCTCTCAAGCTGAATTAAAGGTCTGTCTGACAAAGTATCCGTTTGCTCTTTCTGGGTATGGAAAAACACACCAAGAGCCAGGGTGGAGAGTGGGAGAGGCACTGACCCCAGGAACAGGAAGATCTCATCAGTAACTGAGACTCCTATGGACCGGTAAGGTCATTCTAATACCTTCCAAAGAAGAGGCCAAGGACTTGTCCTGACCAGCAGACCTCAAAATGCTGCAAAGAGTGAAAAACTGAAAATTCTTCTCTTGACATACATCTGGATCCTCTCTTGGCATCAGTTTTTAATATATTTATTTTATTTATCCTGAGTGCAATGCTAGTAAAAGATGCTAAAATGAGAACCCTGGGAACTCAAGTCCTGCGCATAACAATGGAGCATATAGTCTGGGCAGCTTTGGAAAGGATAGCTAGCTTTTAGATAGTGCTTTCCATAAGTAGATCTCTGAGCACCTCACAAAATCCCTGTGAGGCAGGAAAGCGCTATCCTCTCTGGGCTAGAGACAGGGAACTTTGGCACAAAGAGGCTGGAGCCCAGATCTTCAGAGGTATATAGGTGCCTAATTCCTGTTGATTTCAATAGGCGCTAAGTGCCTCAATATACCTTTGAGGATTTGGGCTTAAGTGACTTACCCAAGGTCCCAGAGGAAGGCTGTGTCAGAGCAGAGCTACCTCAGTTCTGAGCTCTATATTTATTGTCTTATCTGTAATTAGTGACAGAAATTAGTGATGGGAAAGACTAGTAACATCCCAGTCCCTTCTCAACGCAGGATTGTCCCCTCAAGAGCCCTCTCCAGGCCGATTTTGAATGGCTCAGTGTGGGGACTTGTAATACTTCCCTCTGGAGTTTGGAACACAATCTCACCCGCAGGAAACTTGTCCTGATATTTAGCTTGTGCTGTTAGTGCTTAACTTCATCCCACTGCTCCTCTTTATACTCTCTCTGCTGTCACACCTGGGTGTTTACCCTTGTCAGTATCCTATTTCCCCTTAGTGTTAAAAGGAGCTGCAAGGAACCACAAACTTTCTCCTCTCTCTCTTTCTACCTTCTTTCCTGTTCTGGTCCCTTGGAGGCGATGGGTAAGATCCTGTTTAGGGTACGTTTGCTCAGCACTTTGATTTATCCTTGTATGTAAACGTAACATAATTCCATTCAAATTAAGACAAGCAGAGACCATTTTTTTTCTTTCAGATCTAGTTTGCTCTTTTAAAATTCACGCAGGACTCGAGGCGGCTCGGCGGCTGATGAAAGAAGCTATGAAAATGCCCTGCTGTTACTCCTATTATTCTGATGATTAATAAATAATAAACACATTAGAATAGTCTTTTATCCGAGACTGCCAGGACCATGCATTTGCAATGTTTATAAGCAGGTGGCCCTCCTGGAAATTCTCTCCCTGGGACGTGTATTTCCAAACGATTTGCAAAGCAGGTAAGCCTAGGAATGACCATTTATTAACAGGAATTGGTTTCATAGCTCCTGTTTATTATATTGCAAATGTTTCTGTTTAATCCAAACTCATATCTTGCTGGGAAGAAAATGAGCACATCCTATATTACCTGGACTCAGAACACCTGGGCTGGGGTCTATTACAATCTCTGACACTGGCCTGCTATTTGGCCTTGGGTGAGTCGCTTCACCTCACTTTCCCCACCTGTGAAAGGGGGACTATGATACTTGTCTCCTCTGTAAAGTGCTTTGTGACATATAGATGTAAAGTGCTAAACAAGACTACAGCCTCATTATTGCTTACTAGGGCAGGGAAAGTAACGGGATTATAGAACCTTTCACCTCCTAGGGGTGGTCTTGAAACCAGCCCAAGTGATCAAAACTTGCTACCAGCTGTTCAGAACAGTGGTTGTCTTGGTCCCAGTGCAAGTCCGTTGGTACCAGCGCAATTCTTTCATCATCAAACCTAGGGGGAAAAATCAACACTGACCCCAGTGGAAGTCTCAGTAGTGACAGAAGGGCTGAAATAGGCCCTGTACAACGCTGGAGTGGACGTGCTGCCGTAGCTCCTCAGTGCCTGTTTGATTAGCACTCAACGAATCTTCAGTCTACTTTCCAGGTCAAGAACACGAGGAGAGATTCTGAAATGGTTTTCTTCTGGCCACTGCTTGTCCCTTATCTTGTGGCCTTCAGACAAGGTTTCTCCCCCTCAGAGCAAGCAGCTGTTCCTTTATCAAGGTTCCACATTAGACTTGTTCAACCTAAATTATCCTATCTCAAGGACCCTGGCGGAGTTCGTTCGGCCTGACGCTATCTCCTTACATCACTCGTCAAGTGCTGCTCCTTCCTCCGCCAGGCTCCCTGCCCGTGACAGACTCCTTGCATAGCAACACAGTTGGAAACACTGCACCCACCCAGGTCGTCCTCCTCTATCCTATGGCTACTCCTAGCTAGCACCACCCCTGCCTGCATCTCGGCTCCTCATTACGCGGGTGTATATCACTGGCGAAGTCACTCTGGATTTACACCAGTGTAAATGAGAAGAATTTGGCCCCTCCTAGCTCTAGTCCTTCACTCTGCTCCTTCTCCTTTCTGCTCAATATTCCATTTTTCTCCTCCAGTTCTCTCCCCCTTATCACGCTGCCCCATTCCCTTGGAACAGTCTTCCTGTCCCTGGGCATCAAGCACCCTTCTCCCTCTCTTCCAGGTCTCTTTAAATCCATCGCCTGTCACCCTCATTGCTAATCAACCACCATTCTGTCTTGTCCAGCTCCTGCCCCTCACCCCTTCTGTGTATTGCACCCATTCCATTTACAACATAAGCTCCCTGGGGCTGGGAGCTAGTCTCAACACACGGGCCCATGCCAGGGATGAACTTGACCCATTGGTGTTTCCTCTGGGGTCTCAAGCTGGGTCATGACCGTGCCAGAAGATCCCAGTTACTCTCCTTTTCTTTCTGGCTAGAAAGCCTGAAAATGTTTTTCTGTTGTAAGATGTGGTCGCCCTATGGCAAAGATTGAAGACTGCTGTTGTGAAGCCTGTGGAATAACGCCAGCCATGAAGCTGTTCCAAAAATTAAATCAAAATGAACTGTCAAGAGACATGAACTAGCCTCCCCAGTGACCTCACATTATCCTACTGCTCAAGCTCCCCCTTCCCTGTCCCCTTTCCTCTGTTGTTGCTGTTGTCCTCCTTACCTAGACTGCAAGGTCTTCTGGCCAGGAAGGCTGCCTCTATTTGTTCTCTAATGCAGTGGTTCTCAACCAGAGGTACGCCTCGGGGTACTCAGCGGTCTTCCGGGGGTACATCAACTCATCTAGATATTTGCTAGTTTTACAATAGGCTACATAAAAAGCACTAGCAAAGTCAGTGCAAACTAAATTTTCATACTGTGACGGGGTGTGCATACCCCACACTGGAGAAGAAAGGGTTACTCCACACTTTGAGGGCTGCCATATTGACTCTAGCCATTAGGCTGTGCTGCTGTGTGTCCAAGGGCCACCATATTGACTCTGCGGTCACCCCGAGCGTAACCAGGGGGATTAACCGCAGTGATATCACCATCCTGCCCTGCCCCAAATAGCACCAAATTTTGGTAACACTATTCTTGTGGCATATTCTGCTCAGGCCATGTCACTGGAAATCTGAACTGGATGCAATCAGGTTCCATATTCGTGTAAAGAACTAGCACGTAACAAGCTTTTATTGAAACAGTCATCCAGCCAAACAGAGCCAACGAGAGCTCTCCGAGTGTCCTCTTCCCGCGTGCTCTGGGCTGGGCTCCCTCTGCTTTATTCGTTCCAAAGTCCTAGCTTGGCATGCAGAGGGGAACTTCCCCCGAGGACGTAAGTGGCTGCAGTCAGAGAGGAAGAAGAAGTGAAACACAGAGACTGCTTCCAGCAGGGCAAGCTGCCCTATCAGAGCAGTCCTTGCTGCGCTGCTCAGCACAAACAAATGAATAAATAATAACAGCACTTGACTCTTTACCAGCCGTAGTTGATTAAGCCTCACAACAACTGCTGGGAAGCAGGCTGGTATTTTGGGCCCCGTTTTACCTGAGGAAAGGATGGACGTGCAGAGAGGTAAAGCTGTCAGTTTCAGATCGGGATGCCTGAAGTCAGGCTCCTAAAACCATACCCAGCTGCCCCTGTGTTCCGATTAGGAGAGGGGCTGGGCACTTGCAGTTTCCAGGGGAAGTTGCTAAGAGCTGCCAGTGCTCAATACCCTTGAAAATGAGGTATTTTATTTATAGTTTCAGACCAGAAGGGATCAGGCTGATTGCCTGTACACCACAAGCCACCAATGCCACCCAGACCCTGCCCACTCCTAGAGTTTCAGGTGCCTAAAGTTCATGGAGAATCTGCCACCTGACTTGCACACAGCATCAGAGGGGGTCAACGTCAGGATTAGAATTCAGCCCGAAAATCCTCAGCCCTAGACCCATACCCAGCGCCCTATTGAGCTGTGCAAGCAGAGCAAAGAGCCTACAAGCTTTGGCTGTGGACTGTGTTTGTGGAGGGGCATGGACCGCACACCAGGGCTGGGGGTGATATTATTGGTACTGGGCGCTGTGTAGAGCTGGCGGGCATCTCAGCCCTTGATTTGCACCGGGGCCTTCGGACTCATTCCCATGATAGACTCGGGCCTGCTCCTGTCAAGTCACTGGGAGGTTAGTTAGACGCTGTATAACGTCAGCATAATCTTGTTGGGTGTGGGGAGAGAGGGTTATTTCAATCTGAAGTCAAGAGACTAATTTGTGTCCATCCTTTTCCTGCAGGAAAGCATCCGTGGTACCAGCAACAGGACAGATTCTTGGACCATGAGCATGAATCCCAGCAAAACTGACTCAGCCCCTTCATCCAGCTAAGCTGAAGCTGAGCTGTGCATTTCCCATGGGAGGATCCTGCAGAGGAGACCTTCAGAACTGAGCTTCGGGCCATACTGCAAAAGATGGATGCATCCTCATGCAAGCTCCCGTTCCAACTTCCTGAGTGACCTTTAAGGCATGGACCCTCTCTGCCTCAGTTTCCCCTCTGCCAAACAGGAATAAAACACTCACCTCCCTCAAAGGGGATTAGTGAGAATTCATTGCTAATAGTTGCAATGCATTTGGAAGATGAAAAGTGCTATATGTGCTAAGTAAAACACCTGTATTATTGTTTATCCTTGTAAGGGGCCATGGTTGTCCCTCCCCATCAGTCTTGGTTAGGGGTGGGGGCATGCTCTTTCGCTACTGCATGGCTGTCCAACAAAGCTTAAGGGGGAATTAGCGCTTTCGGGGCTCTCACCCCCCTGGGCTGGGCAGAGCGACAAGCAGGTTGAGGATCTGGCCCTCAAGCAGGGCAGAGCGACACACAGTCTGAGAAGCTCAGACTCTCAGGACAGGGCAGAGCAGTAAGCAGTGTAGGGATCTCAGGCCGGGCAGAGCAATAGGCTGTTTTCGCCTGGCCTCCTGGCCCAGGAAGACAGCAGACAAATGCAGGTCTCTTGGGCTAATGTGGGGAGGCTGCCACCCAGGGGTAGGGCGGCTGCATGGGGTAGGGGGACCCGGGCCCTCCTACTCCACCAGGTCCCAGCCCAGGGCTCTGCCAGTGGTCAGCAGGGATCGCACCAAAACACACTGACCAGTATTCCAACCACTCATCTGGACTATTATCTGGTGTCCCTGGGTTACTTCCTACAACCCCGTTGCAATGTACCTGTGTCTTGTGGTGTCTTCCATCTCCCCAAGGCACATGGCCAGTGGCTCCTCCATGCTCCTGTCAGTTGGCCAACCCAGAAATCCTTCTGGGTCCTCAGCACTGAGGCTCGACCTCAGATGTGGGGTTCAGCAATGGGCAGGATGCACCTGTCTCCTCCACCAACCCCCCTCCAACTGAGCTGCAGGGCCCGCCTTTTAAGCTTCCTGTCCTGCCCCTCTGCTTCTGAAAGGGTTAGTGTGGCTGGCCCAGCTCCGCCTATTGGGGGTGGGTGGTGCTTCCTCCCCTCCTCCCCAATCAGTCTCAGTGGGGGGCCATGCCCCCTTGCTTCAATCATCCTTTCATGGCACTTATAATAGAAGCAGGGGGTTCCCTCTTAGTGCTTTTGCCCAAATTTCTCCCTCTATCCCTTGACTTTCATCTCTTGTTTGCTGCCACCCTCCTCCCTCCACCCCAGATGGGGCTGCATTGCGAAGGTGCTGCCTCTATAGCCTTAGCAAAGGGCTCTGGGATCCTTTGGGAATGAAACGGACACCAGGTTTCTATAGTGATGTAAATATCTAGCACGTTTGTGCTGCTGGAGTTGGTTTTCAGGCTGCAGGTGGCAGAAAGTCAAGATTCCCTCTTCCTCCCCACTGCCAAGAGCGCAGTTAATATTTGGAAGGAGGCGGCACTGGGGCTGGGATGGCTTGTTGCACAACAAACATACACTGCACAGTTTCTCTACTGTTTCCATTATGTTTCAGCAAACAGAGGCAAAGCAGAGAGCAAAGAGCCAGCAATAAAGGCCTTCACTGTAGCAAGCAAATACAGTTCAGGTTTTGCCTGAAGAGAAGGGAGTGAGTCACAGAGCAAGTGTACCCAGATTGCTGGCCAATTTGGCAGCAGCTGATATAATGCATGAATAAATAAACACAGCATTTGCATTTTCTTGATTCTTTCCAAGAAAATCTAATTGTAGGAGTTGCATGTACCAATAAAAAAAGGCTGGTTTTTTTGGGGAAATAGAATGAGATTCTGATCTGCAGAGAATGTGGAGTTTTATTTGGGTGGAATCCTCACCCAAACAGGTCAGAGGATCTTTTTAAAGGGATACCATGCATTTAGGAAACCAAACATTTTCAAGAAATGGATTAAAAGTAGGTTCAAGTTCTATTCCTCCCTCCGTGTCCCCGATCATGTTTTGGGCAGCTTAATGGTATCTTTTTCAAATGTTTTGTTCTCCCCTGTTGGGGTGTAAGACAAGAGACCCGTCTCCACCAACAATAAGAAGAACAAACGGACCATGCAGGAGAAAAGGTGAAAAGTCCTGTCACACAGTAAACAAACCCCAAAATAAAGGAAAAACCTCGCTAGCAAAATTTCCCAGAGCCATCCGTTAGCTCCCCTATCCCCACTTAATTCAGGTCAGATTGTTCTTTGAATGTAGTTTTCATTTTCTAAACCTGACCCCAAACCTTCAAAATCCTGCATCAATCCCCATCCCCCACAAATCATGAGATTCGCCTAAAATTCACAAGACTTTAAAAAAAATTGATTTGTGGATTCTCTATATTTGCCTTCAGATTCTTAAGGCTGGAGGGGGCATGTTTTTAAGCTTTACTCTGCAACTCTAAGGGCTGGAAACTTACTTAAAATTAAAAAAAAAATGGCAGAGAATTTCATAATCACTTCACTCCCAGCGCCTCCCACCTGCTGCAATCAGCTGTTCAGCAGTATGCAGGAAGTGCTGTAGGGGAGAGCAGGAAGAGGTGGGGCGGGGTAGGGATGGGAAGGGGCAGGTTGGTGCTTTGGGGGAAGGGGTGGTGGGGCCCGAGGCAGAGCGGGGGTTGAGCACCCCCTGGGAAATGACAAAGTCGGCGCCTGTGCAAGACACAATGGGCGGGAGTTTCCGTTCCAGCCGAATGAGTCAGGAGGGCATGTGTTTAACTTCACATGAGTTGTTCCATTGACTTCAATAGGAATGCTCCCATCTATCCCAGGTACTTAGCCGGGTCCCAATTTTCTTAGCACCTCAGCATCTCACAGTTTATAATACGCTTGTCTTCAAAATACCCCTGGGAGTTAGGGCAGGACTATTATCCCCATTGTATAAATGGGGAACTAAGTATCGGAGCGGTAGCCATGTTAGTCCGGATCTGCAAAAGCGACAGAGTCCTGTGGCACCTTATAGACTAACAGCCGTATTGGAGCATAAGCTTTCGTGGGTGAATACCCATTTCGTCAGATGCATGCAGTGGAAATTTCCCGAGTCAGGTATAAATATGCAGGCAATAATCAGGCTAGAGATAAGGAGGTTAGTTCAATCAGGGAGGATGAGGACCTACAACTACACACCGCACCATAATAACTCTAACTCAGGAACCAATCCATGCAACAAACCTCGATGTCAACTCTGCCCACACATCTACACCAGCGACACCATCACAGGATCTAACCAGATCAGCCACACCATCACTGGTTCATTCACCTGCATGTCTACCAATGTAATATACCCAATCATGTGCCAGCAATGCCACTCTGCTATGTACATCAGCCAAACTAGACAATTCCTACGTAAAAGAACAAATGGACACAAATCGGATATTAGGAATGGCAATATATAAAAACCTATAGGTGAACACTTCAATTTCCCTGGACACACAATAGCAGATCTACAGACAGCCATCCTGCAGCATAAAAACTTCAGAACCAGACTTCAAAGAGAAACTGCTGAGCTTCAGTTCATCTGCAAATTTGACACCATAAACTCAGGATTAAACAAAGACTATGAATGGCTCGCCAACTACAAAAGCAGTTTCTCCTCTTTTGGTGCTCACACCTCCAGATTAACTGCTAGAAGAGGGCCTCATCTTCCCTGACTGAACTAACCTCATTATCTCTAGCCTGATTTTTGCCTGTATATTTATACCTGCCTCTGGAAATTTCCACTGCATGCATCTGAGGAAGTGGGTATTCACCCACAAAAGCTTATGCTCCAATGTGTCTGTTAGTCTATAAGGTGCCCCAGGACTCTTTGTCGCTTATGGGAAACTGAGGCACAGATAGGCTAAATGACTTGCCCAAGGTCACACAGAAAGTCTGTAGTGGAGCAGGGATTTTAAGCCAGTTCTCCTGAGTCCCAGTCTAGCACTTTCCTCTCTCTGTTACTTAAGTACCTTGCTGATGTGCAACCAAAGGCACTTAAGTGTTTTTGATGACAGATTAGCTGGAACTGATTTTTAAAAATTACTTTTTTACATAGTTTCCCCCTCTGTGGGGACACTATAAGGCAGAGTTACAGTTGTCTGGATGCCTCAGTTGTGCATTTACATAATGTTACACATTTGGACTTACATATGGGGAATAATTATGGCATTCTCGTAATGTTTTCTTTCCCTTAAAATACTGCTAAAAACTCTCCACTTTAAGAGTTTTGTCTCTGGGAATTATTATTAATCTCATTGTCCAGGTGTATAGCACCCTATACCTGTACACGGTGATTATTAATCATTCCCAGACAAAAAACTATCATCTTGGAGACTCCTAAAGCACCTTACAAACCTTAGAGGAATGGTTTATTCCAGAGTTGAAATGCATCTTCTGGGCTGGGACCAACAGTAACACTACATGCCAGTTTAGGACAGGAAGTGAGAAGCCATACCATAGCCTACTGAAACAGCAGGGAGGAATTAGGTAGGTAGAATGCAAATACCCAAGTTAGAATTTGGCCAGGCCACCTGTTGGGAAAAGTGCCATGGGCCCTTTAATGCCCATGAGTGGTCAGGACCATGCTTTTATGTCTCATCCCAAACGGAGGAGTAATATTAGCACCTTACTCATGTTTCCACATGGGTTGCCAGGTCTTGGCACTTGCCTTTCGTGCCGTCTATTCCCGGTCCTGCATGCCATAGGTTGTGATGTAGGGTCTGGTTTGACGAGAGGAAGTTTCTATTGTTTCACATACCGGGTAGAAGTAGGGTAGTGATCAATAAGAGCATGACTTTGGGGTTGCAGTGCTAGCATCAAGTACCTGTGCCTTAACCTGCTCCCTGGACTGGCTATGCATGCCCTGGAGAAATCCCTTTTTCTAATCAATGGATGATGCTTGATTTTGGCTCTGAAATTGGAAGGGGAAGGTGTTGGCATCTTCATGCCATGGGCCTGTACTATGCAGCCAGCCCAGCCCTTGGAGTCTGATTGTTTTAAAGGGACGGCATAAGGCAACACTAGATTCACCTTTCACCATCCATGGGCTACAGAAATATTTCCACAACCGCAGTGTTTGCAATCCAAGCACAGAAAGTGAAATGAACACGGGTGGGCACACGGGGCTGTGTGCAAACGTCTGTGCATTTTCACAGGTGGAACTTGGCAAGGGGGGATGGTGCTTTGCATGTGATGGTTGGTGGTGACGTACTGTCGGGGGCAACAGAGCAGCCATTTCCATCTTGGGCTTCTTCCGTCTTAATCATAAGAGCTAGTGACTTGGCGTGTTAATGGACCATGTTGGCAGCTGCTGATGGCTGGGAAGTTGGCAGCTACTCCAGCCTGCCTTTCGCAGCATAGGGAGTGGAGGGTCAGAATTATAACCCCAGCTTTTAAGTGCTGAAGAGGAAAAGCTGGGGTATGTGGAGGTTTTTATAAAGCCCACAGTGAGCCAAAACGACAGGAAAGACAAGGTGTCACTGAGTTCACCATCCACTCTTGAAAAGTGGCTCTGATGTTTTCTGCTGAAATCACTGGCTGACATTTCCCCCTCTGAACAGCACGGGTTCACAGGTCCAAGGCTGCAGGCAAAAGATTACCAAATGCTGGCTCCACTTGCTGCAATCTAACTCCTTGTTTGCAAAGGGCTTTGGGATGCCTGGGGCCAGATTCTGATCTCACTTCCATGGGTATAAATCTGGAGTAACTCCAATGAAGCCAGATGCATTTACCCCATTACTCTGAATTTACTCCACTGCTAGTAAGATAAGACTCCGGTCTGGATATGAAAGGCAATATAGGGAATCTCATCCTATTCAATTTACTTCACCTTTACGTACCTGGTTTGTGTATCTGCTGGTTGGGAACCATGCTCTCACCCCTGTAGAGAGCAGAGCAGGTGAATTCCTGATGTCATCCAACAGAGCAAGTGGCGAATTGTCCATAAGCCCAAAGTCCAAGAGCCGTTCCTAATTTCTAGAACAGTGGTTCCCAAACTTTAACTGCCTGTGAACCCCTTTCACTAAAATATCAAGTCTTGCGAACCCCCTCCTAAAAATGAATATTTCCAGGGATTTTCTCCTTTCCCTGAGGATAAATGATAAAAGCAGTGATCTTGGAAATATAAAATTTGTTTTTATGACATGCTTCTTACATACTATTATTATGATTATGATGGTATTTTTATTACATTATGGAAACGGCAACACTCTTCCGAGATCTCATTTTCGTACCTTGTATCACTTTGAATAAGCCTGTTATGAGACAAGGCTCCTATGTTTCATCAAGGAGTATCAGATGTGAAACAGCATGAAGGTATTTAAGAAGCCAACTCAAAGAGTTCCTCCTACACAATCATTCAGATCTTGAGCAGTCCAGGCAAAAAACGCACGTTACAACAAAGCTTAAACTCGTTCTTCATCAAAATTGTAAAACAGTAGCGGCCAATTTAATTTTAAAAACAGCAAAAAATATCCACCTCCCTTTCCATTTCTGATAAGGAGTCTTGAAGTTTAAATCTCCTCAGTGTGATGGACATGCTTGCTTTGATCTGCTTAGCTCTTGGAAGTCCAGGGGCTCTGGGCTGCTGGTCCCATGCTGCCCGAAGTCCCGAGGGACAGCTCTGTCTGCCATTAAGGAATTTTTTCCCAAGAACCTCCTGCAACATTTCATGAACCCCAGTTTGGGAACTGCTGTTCTAGAAAATGGAGCAGCAGCCACTTTCCCAGTTAGAGGTGACTTGCCAAGGGAAAAGAGGGGGGATCGTCCACCTGTAAAAGACACACAAATAACTGCTAGGCCTTTTTTCTACATCATAATCATAAAAGATTGAGGGGAAGGGGGTGACACAAACCTCTTATCCTCTTATAAAAGAGGACTGCAGAGGGGAAGCTACAGATTCCAGCGTGCTGTGTGGCCGAGAACCTGAATGAAAGGGAGAAAATGGGTATGGTGCAATATGGTGACAGCGGGAATTCCTAGTCAAACAGCATCAGTCAACCAAGTCAGAAACAGAAAGAAAGACAAAAAGATCAAAGGGGGAAAATCCAGCTTGAGGCTGCAAAAAAAGTCTCCTTTCCTTTGTCAAACCTCCCAATTCCTTAGTGAAGAGAAATAGAACAAAATCTTGTCGGTGCTTGGCAGCATTTAAGCAGGTGATGAAATAAGGGGTACTTTTAAAAAGAAGCACAAACAAGTGAGCAAAGGATAGAAGAAAATCAAAGCTCAGGAAAAATGAGACATGTTGGAGGGGGCGGGGGTTAGTGGTTAGAATGAAGCTGGCAGTCAGGACACTGGCTCCACCACTGACTTTGTGGCTAGATTCTTTGCTTCTGTGCCTCAGTTTCCCCACCTGTGAAGTGGTGATATTGACTCATGAAGGTGATTTGTGAAGTCAGTTAAAGTTATAAATTGCTAGAAGATCCTCAGTGAAAGGCACAGCAGAGCTGCAAAGAGGGAGCATGGCCTAGTGGAAAAGGCCTGATCCTTGGACTCAGGAGATCTGGTGTGCCACTGACCCGCAGTGAGATCATGGGTGGATCACTTCCCATCTCTGTTTCCATTGTCACGCTGGACTTTAATCTTTGTAGGGCAGAGGCTGTCTCTCTATCGCCTTGTGTAATAAAACCCTAATCTGGGCTGAGGTCTGTAAATGCTACACTGAATTGGAGATTATGGCACCGACCTCCTTTGTAAAATGCTTTGAGATCTGCAGACGAAGAGTGCTACAGAAGAACTTGGATTATTATTATAAATACAAATAACTTTTTAATGCAGGATAGCACGTAATCAAATGTGCTAGGCGGGTACTGGCACTCCTTTTCACTTGGCAGATTGCAGGAAGCTCATCATTTTCGCTACTTTGTCTTGACTTTTATGCCCCAATATTTTACCCTTTGGAAGGTCATTTGGCTAAGCACCATTATACCAGTTCTGTTCAGGCAGCTCCAGGTTGCAGACATGCCCATAGGCAGGCCAGTCATAACCTAAAGCAGTCCACATTACATCGGGAGCCATTTTGGTCCTCTAACCAGTCCAGGCTGTCAAGGGGGCAAAGGTGGTTTCTCCTGCCCCCTGGTCTGTAACTATGTGTGCAGTGCCCCCTGGAGACAGGATGCACAATCTCATTCTACCTTGGAAAGCCAGCCCTGACAATATAAATTAGTGTAAATCAAGCACTGGGGCTTAGAGGAGCAGGCCGCTACAGCCTGAGGCTGGGGGAGACTTGGAATTCTCCCACTTTGAACAGCAAATGAGTCGACTGTGGGTCAGATTTGGATACCCTTACTAATGCTGTACAGGGCTTTACTCAACAAATTGTCCCATTAAAGCCTCGCTGCTACTCAGTGAGAATAAGGGTATCACAATCTGGCCCTGGGTTCCAAGTGTCATCGCAAAGAATCGCCTTGTTAACCCTCCTTAAAACCCCTGTGCATAGCCATGTGGGAGCGGCGGGCAGGACCTGTTACGTTAAGAGAGGGGAGACGCAAACAACATTTACAAAGATCCTTCTGAAAGGGTTAGGACAGCTCTGTTTAACCCTGGGTCAATGAGAAGAGACTTGGGCCATTATATCTTTATACCTGGGTCTATGGGGTAGGGAAATGTTGTCCAATGAATCTTATGTGACCAGTCTCAAGCTGTCTGGAGGGGCTCAGGAATATGAATACCAACATCAGGGCAGAACTGCCAAGACGTGTGGTGCACTCCCCAAACTGGTTGTGAGTTCTGAACTTAGATTTCACCAACCAAGTATCAAGTGTGAACTCCTCAGGCACTGCAACAGCCTTAACATGGAGCGTCAGACTTTCCCTCTTGAGCTCTCCGATGTATCCTGCCACCCAGGCAAACCTGCCTTTGTGACAGATGGTCCTGACACCAAAAATCACAGCAATATTCAGGTTACTCCCAGTCCCAAAGGAACCAGTCACTTACCCCAGGTCAATTGCACGTTAGATTGTACACAGAAGACAACTCTTGTAGCCATTCCTATGATAAATGAACTAAAGATTTATTAAGAAAAAGAAATTAGATTTATTTACAAGGTTAAAGCTGGTAAACATACACACACGAGTTAGTCTTAGATTATAAAAAGGCAATAGAAGCTTCTGTAATATGCAAGCTGTGTGTCCTTTAGGGCTAACCCAGGCCAACCCTGGGGAGGTTTTGCTTATGCTTAATAATCCTTGCCCCTCAGAGTCCAAATGGCACAAAGATGCAGATCTTTCCTCTCAGGGATTTTTATTCCCGTCCCCCAGAGTTCAAGCTGATGGGGCAAGTCTCCGTGCACATCTCCTCTTCGTGCTTGTGGGAGGAGCCATCAATAAAGGCTTTTGTCCTCCGATGCTCGTTTGGTTTCAATGAGCCGCCTTGTGAGCAGGACTTAACGCCCTCTGCAGTAAATTAGCATGGGAAACATGGTAATGCTTCTCTCCTGCCTGGGGAGAAGGGTTTCCAATTTAAGAAAAAACACATTTTGACCATCACAGAACAAGCACTTAAATATTCCCTTATAAATGGTATACAGCTATTCTGAATGCAGTACCTACATGCAGCACTTTGCAAGCATTTCAGAGAGTCTAAACACAAACCACATTTTTATAAATCTAATACCTATTTTAATAATACTACCACCTTCGTGAGTTGGACTGCTTTCAGCTATGCAGTCATCAGTATTCCATTGGAGCCTAGGGCCCAAGTCATGAGTTGGCACCTGTCTACCAGCATCACAACCACATCAACCAAAGTCCCTGGCATAGCAGAGGTGAGACAAAATTCCACCGCAAATTCTGGGGGTGCGATTTGGAACCAGGTATAAACCTGGCTATCTTCCCAGGGAAGACAGTGCCTGATGGAGAGGAGGTGGAGAACCTTAGTCACGTTCAGCATAGCACCTGGAGAAAGGGATACGAAGCTGAGAAGAACAACAACTGTACAGTGTGCAGTATCTCTCCACCATAGCAACTGTTTCTACTGAGGGGGTAGAGGATACGTTCCTTTAGAATCATGTGATGATCCTGCCACCTGTACTCACAGCAGTAGACCTGGAGGACTCAATGGGGTTATTTTGGTAAGTAAGGATTACTTGTATGTGTAAGGGTTGCAGGATTGGGCCCTAGTTGAGTATCCCCACAAATCAGAGGTAGTTTTTCAGCAGTTCCTGCTAGTCATGTGGAGAGATTAATAAGGCTGGGACTATTCAGCTTGAAAAAGAGATGCCTCGGGGATATGATAGAGGACTATAAAATCATGACTGGTATGGAGACAGTAAATAAGGAAGTGTTTTTTACTACTTCTCATAACACAAGAACTAAGGATCACCAAATGAAATTGAGAGGCAGCAGGTTTAAAACAAACAAAAGGAAGCATGCTTTCACACAACATGCAGTCAGCCTATGGAACTCCTTGCCAGAGGATGTTATGAATGCCAAGACAATAACAAGGTTCAATAAAGAACCAGATAGACCTATTCTCCATGAATTTATCAGGGGCTATTAGCCAGGATGGACAGGGATTCAACGCCACGCTCTGAAGCGTCACTGACCTCTGTTTGCCAGAAGCTGGGAATGGGCAACAGGGGATGGATCACTTCATGATGGCCTGTTCTGTTCATTCCCTTTGGAGCACCTGGCATTGGCCACTGTTGGAAGAAAGATACTGGGCTAGATGGACCTTTGGTCTGATCCAATGTGACCATTCTTATGTTTTCCTATCATTTTGTGGCACATGTGAGGTTCTGACCCCTACCTATTGCAGTTTTCGCATGAGCAAAAATCTACATCCTCTCACCCAGTCCCATAGTCTCATAAAAGCAAAGCAATGGGGCTTTTTTTGCTGCTACCTCACTTTCCCGGTACTCTCTCACCAGTCCTTCAGACTCTTTTCTTTCACCTTGAGGAATCTCAGTTCTTCAAAAAGGGTCAGTATAATTCTCCCTGCATTGCCACAGCAGATGCTCAACTCTATCTTGCCCTTCACGTGGGTCGCACAACCCATCTATGTACTTGTTTAGTAAATATAAATTCCCATTCCGGTCAGAGTGACTGCTAGCACTCTAAATGCAGTTACATCACTTCTATCATAGCTATTAAGTGTGCCATTACCCTCAAGTTTAGGACAAATTTCATACAACCTTCATCCTTTTCTCTCTTTGGTCCACAGTTTTTGCCATTCCTTCTTAAGTTTGCTCTTAACCAAACTTTTGAAGTCCTCTTTACTTAGAGGGATCTTCATACTGTATACAGGTACCATAATTGGCCTCTCCGGCCCATGTGAACGCCTTCAGGGCCAGTGTGCGGTCAGTGGTGGATTAGCTATTAGGCCAATGGGGCCTGTGCACAGGGGCCCTGGCCAATTGGGAGCCCTGGAAAAATGGGCATCCCGGCGCCCTGACGCACACGCCCAGCACTCCCTGACCCCACACCCCAGCAGGAGTGCAGAGTGGAGTGGGGCAAGCCCCTGTGCCCTGACCCCATTTCCCCAGCAGGAGTGCCAGGGAGCGGGTAGGGGGAGGACCGCAGGTGGGAGGGACCCCAACTTGCTCTGGCCCAGGGCCCCACAGAACCATAATCCGCCTCTGTTTGGGGTTCGCACCCTATCACAAACAT
Organism: Dermatemys mawii; assembly: GCA_007922305.1. Taxonomy (NCBI): domain Eukaryota; kingdom Metazoa; phylum Chordata; order Testudines; family Dermatemydidae; genus Dermatemys; species Dermatemys mawii. Next base: position 2,129,840 of record ML677491.1, on the reverse strand, counting down.
AAATAATAAGTATTATTATAATATATATGAATATCATCATTCATCGCCCACGTCTGCCATCCTGCCAAACATGCCCTATCGTCAGTGCTATGGCGCCATCTAAAGAACGGTGAAGGACGAAGGATATATAAGAGCCAACTCCAGCCTTTCAAATCCTTTGCCTCTGCTCCTGGAAGCAGGGAGTCTAAGCTATGTCTACACAGCACACCTTACAATGGTGTGTTTTTTCACACCCCTGAGTGACAAAAATGTCAGTGTAGACACAGCCTATCTCTTGGCTCTTTGAATCCAGCTCCTCTTTTTCCACTAGTGCCTCTTTGATGAGGTTGAAAAAGGAGAACAAGGATAACTCCAAGGCCTTGTCCTCACCAGAACATGGACTTAAGGAGCTGTGTTAACTAACACAATGCTGACCACAACTTTGCAATCAGTATAGACAGGGGTATGTGGTGTCCAGCACTGTGTCAGCTGGCCATGGTTAATGCTGGCACCACATGTGAGATAGGCATTCTCATCTCCATTTTATGGATGGGTAAACTGAGGCACACAGCAGTGACACTATCCAAGGCTAGAGTAGGCTGAAACACAGCAGCTTTTAAATAGCACACAGCAATACAACACCAATGATCTGGCTAGGAAGCAATGAACACTTGGCATGAGATTTAAAACTATCAGGATCTCTTTTTAAGGTTAGAGAAAACAGAGTTGGAAACTGACTTACGAAAGACTAGCATCCAAGGAGTGGTAAAAAAAAACCAAAAAACCAGGTCAAAGTATGCTATGTCAGAACTGTAATATTAGCTTCTTTGTAAAGGTCAGTGCATGTACAGAGTATAAACAGTAGTACGGACCAAACGGATGCATTCTTCCCGATCACTGGAGCATGTTTCCCTGTGTTAAGTTGTTAATTATTGCAGACCTGCTCCCGCCTTTCTCCAGCAGTTGCCATTGACCTGAAGGCCCTGCTGAGCTAGATTGTAGACCAGGGTGATGTTCTCAGTGGCCTCCCACTGCCTTACACTGAGGTAATGTCCCCCCACAAAACTCAGAAGGCTCTGTGACTAGGGTTTCCCTCTCTTTAAAAGGCAGTGCTACGTGGCTGCCGTAGGGAATGCGAAGGAATGGGGATCTTTTGGGAAAATCAGTGATATACTTCCAACTTTGGTGCTCAGTTTACATCAGGTTATATTGCTTTGCATTTTCAGTGCTCTTTACCAAGACAAGGACTAAAGACTGAGATTCTCCATGCAATTCCTCAGAAGGACTGTGGACCAATGAGGCCTGGAGGCTGGCTCTGATTCTGACAACGAGCCAAAGCCCTGACCTGGCCATTTTTCTAACATAGTTCTGCAAATACAACTTCATCTTGTGCAGTCATTGCTTCCAGGAGCGAGTTCCCCCATCCTGTAATGGATACATTCACATTTAGCTGTATTAAAACACACTGCTTTGTGCCCAGCTTACCAGGTCGCTTTGTATCTGTGACCTGGCCTCTTCATTATTTACCCCTCCCCCAATTGTTGTGTCATCTTCAAACTTTCTCGGTGGTGATTTTATATTTTCTTCCAAGTCATTGATAAAAATGATAAATAGGGTAGGCCCAAGATCCACTCTGAAAACCTGTTTCGGTCTGTCTACAGATTCATTTTGTACTCGTTTTGTATATAGAAGGTTCCCTCTGCAGGAATGAGAACTAGAAACTAACTTTAAAAAAAATCATGCAGGCCACATTGATATATCGTACAGGCTAAGTCTGGCCTATGAGCCATACATTGGACAAGCCTGATTTAGCACAATCTCATTTCATTTGGGGCCTATAGGTTTTACTGTAATACAAATAAATAATAATATAGTATTTGGAAAACTAGGTTCTCATATCATGGTGCCTTATCATAGGTTGTGAATAGGCCAGAATATTTTTCTGATTGGAGACACTTCCTCTAATATTTCCACAATTTGACGTTCGCAAAATCTAAGTGCAATATAGAAGGACTCGTGCTCCAAAATTTGGATCTTGTTTGAAGACCTGGACTATGAACTCCCTGGAGTTTGGGTGGTGTTTTGCTCTAAAGATCTGGTTTGGTTCACTAAACAGAGAGGAGGCCGTCTGAAAAAAATCTGATCTGATTAGCCTGTATGGAATGTTTATCACCTCAAAATACTTGGCCAATGCTTTCGTTATTAACAACCTAATTCTACAGTCAACCTGTGGAATTTGTTGTCATGGGATGTTGTGAAGGCGCAATGTATAATTGGGTTGAAAAAAGAACTAGATGAGTTCATGGAGGATAGGTTCACTAATGGTTCTTAGACAAAATAGGCTGGGTTGCAGCCCCATGCTCCAGGTGTCCCTAAATCTGCAACTGCTAGGAGCTGAGACTGTATGATAGGGGATGGATCCCTTGAAATTGTCCTGTTCTATTCATTTCCCCTGACTCTGAAGCATCTGGCCCTAGCCACCGTCAGAAGTCAGGATACAGGGCTACACAGACCATTGGCCTGACGCAGGATGGCTGTTCTTATGGTATTATTTATTATTAGTGCCTAGAGCCTAGGTTGAGGCCCCATTGCGTTAGGGATTGTACAAACACCTAGTAATAATAATGCCTTGCTCTCACCTAATGCTTTTCATCAGTAGGTCTCAAAGCACTTTCCAAAGGAGGTCAGTCTAATTATTTTACAGATGGGGAAACTGAGGCACAGAAAACGGCAGTGACTTGCCCAGGGTCACCCAGCAGGCAAGTGGCAGAGCCAGGAATAGAACTCAGGTTCCCCACCCAGTGATCTCTACACATGGCAGTCCTGCCCCCGCCCCATGTTCTAATCTAAATAAACGATGGGTGGGACAGAAAACAGCAAATTGGCTTGGCCAAGCTTATCCAGCAGTTAATAGTAGAGATGGGCCTAGAACCAAGTTTCCTGACTCCCGGTCCTGGCTCCTATTCATCAGCCACTCTGGACCCAGTCATGACCCTAGCCAGGAACCCCTCGCACAGCAGCCGAGGCAAAACCCACAGCAACCCACCACCACACACAATTGGCCAATCAGCAGAGGGAGATAAATAAATAGAAAAGCCCAGTGGCAACAGCTGTTCAGTGCCCCCTGGAAGTTGGCACCCAGGGCGGCCATGTTGCTTGCCTGCCCCTAGAATTGGCCCCTCATATCTGGTAGTGCTGTTAGTGTCCGATCCAAGGCATGGAGAAGTTAAGTGAGATATCCAAGGTCACCCGAAAAGCCAGCTGAAGAGCTGCTACTAGAACCCAGAGTGTCTGACTCCTAGTTCTATGCTCTATTCACTGGAGCACAGGGCTTCGTTGGACTCTTAAATCCAGGGGTGGTTAGAGCTGGACTTTTATTTCAGTCTTTTCTCTAACCCAGAATGAATTCATTTTAACAGCATATTCCTGTTGCCCTCCCTCCCGCAAAACCCCATTGCGAGCAAATTGCACTGTATGCTCCAGCCCTACTGGGAGTTTGCCAACTCAAGTCACACTGCTGCTGCTGCAGTCTTTCTTTTGTGCTCCCTGCAGGTTAGATATGGGATGTCTACCCGCATTAATCATAAAATGCCAGACTTGAATTCTGCTGAGTGGACTCCGTTCCTGAGTTCCAGCGACACGGTATCAAATATACAGTGATGGGCATGGTGTAGCAACTATATTTTTATAAATCAAGCTCTGTATGCAGTAGACACAATTCTTTCCCCCTAATTTTAAACTTTTTGTGTGTTTCTATCATAATTTGAGACGGCCCAGATTAAACCCCCTCAACTCAGAAATCTTACCTGACTCCTAATACTGTAGTATCTGAACTCTTCACAACTGTTAACATATCTATCCCCACAACACTCCTCTGAGGAAAGGCACTGTATCCCCATGTCACTGATGGGGAACTAAGACATAGAGGGTAACACATGGTATGTCCACACTGAAGTAAACAAACTGTGGCACCAGGTCTCAGAGTCTGCACCAAATTGACTTGGGCTTGCAAAGCTCGGGCTGTGGAGATAAAAATTGCAGTGTAGTTGTTCGGGCTCCAGCTGGAGCCTGGACTCTCAGATCCACTCACCTCACCAAGGATTCAGAGCCCGGGCTCCAGCCCAAGCCCGAATCTCTACACTGTAATTTTAAGCCCAGCACCTTGAGCCAGCTGACTAGGGTCAGCCATAGCCAGGAGTCTTTTACTGCAGTGTAGACCTACCCAGAAAGGTTAAGTAACTTACCCAGGATCATGCAGAAAGTTCCTGGTAGAGCAAAGAATTAAAGCCAGGTCTCCTAGGCTAGCACCTAACAACTGAGCCATCCTTCCCCTCTGTGCTTGGAATTCTGGGTAGCATTTTGGATCTCAGCTGCCAAAAGCAAACCCACTGCTGTCGGGTCACATGTAGCTTCTAGTCCAGTTTGGATGCAAAACCAGAAAAGGCCTGTTTCCTGGATACAGTTTAGATGTTTCCCAGAATGGTGAAAATCTTGCAAATTGCAACTGATCTTGCAAGATTCTTATATAAGGCCAAGATCTCATAAGACTTTCTGGTGAGAATTTTTGTTTAGCACCAAACCTGAACCTTATCTAACCTCTGGATACAAATACCTCCCATATAATATAACAGATTAGACTACATTGAAAATCTGAGTCAAATACATTTGTTAGCGCATATAGTAAACATTATTTTCTATAATCTGATGAAAATGATTGAGGTCTATTATGTATTTTATAAATCTGGTTCGCGGGATCTCATGTGGATTAAATTAGCAGACCCTGTGGGAAATTCCACGTGGCAAGTGGCTCTCCAGATACATCTACACAGCAAAAAAAAATCCCACGGCAGCAATTCTCAGAGCTCAGGTCAACTGATTTTGGCTTGTGTCATGGGGCTAAAAGTAGCAGTGTAGATGTTCCTTCTTGGGCTCTGAAAACTTGGCGAGGCAGGTGGGTTTCAAAACTGAGTGGAACATCTACACTGCTATTTTCAGCCCTGTAGTGTGATCCCCAGGAGCCCAAATTAGTTGACCAGGGCTCTGACACTTGCTGCCATGAGTGTTCTTTTGCAGTATAGACATACTCTTTCTGGTCCCAAATAACAACTACATTTTAGCATGAAGCAAACAGGTTTGTGGGGCTAGATCAGGGATGGGCAAACTTTTTGGCCCGAGAGCCACACAGGGCTTCAAAATTGTGCAGAGGGCCGGATAGGGAAGGCCCCGCCCCCATCCGACCCCCACTCACTTCCCGCCCCCTGACTACTTCCCTCAGAACCCCGACCTGTCCAAACCCCCTTCCTTGTCCCCTGATCACCCCCCCAGAGACCCACCCCACTCTAATTGCCCCCCAGAATCCCCCCGTCTAGCCCCCCTGCTATCTGTTCCCTGACTGCCGCCGCCCTAGACCCACCACCCCCAGCACCCACCACCTAAGACCCCCCCCACCAAACTGGCTTACCTGCTCAGCTGGGCGTGGGGCCCCATGGGTCGCAGCGCTGCGCCCGGCCCCAATCTTGCCGTGCTCCGCCCAGTCGGCCCAGCACCCCGGGCCGGGAGCGCGGGGCCCCACGGTTTGCCGTGGTCGGCCCGGCACCCTGGCTCGGGGCCCCATGGCAAGATGCGCTTGGCCTGGCCCCCGACTTGGAGTGCAGGGCTTTCCGCGCTGGGCCCGGCCCCCCGGCCGGGAGTGCAGGGCCATGGGGCTTTTCGCGCTGGGCCCGGCCCCACGGCCAGCAGCACAGGGCCGCAGGGCTTTCCGTGCAAGGCCCGGCCCCCCAGCCGCGAGTGCGGGGCTTGTGGCGCTTGGTCCAGCCCCCCAGCAGGGAGCATGGGGCCATGCGGCTTGCCACGCTCATCCCGGGGCTGAGAGGGTGGGGCCACTGGCCCCACCCCAAGCTCGTGGGCCGGATGAAAATGGCTGGCGGGCCACATGTGGCCCGTGGGCCATAGTTTGCCCATGTCTAGGCTAGATGGATTGCCAACTCCAAGTATTAACAAAACACACAGGGCTCCTCAAAATCACAATATTGGTTTAAAAATCATGAGGGTCTTTTTCTTTGCCTTCTAAGCTTTTATCAGTGCCCTTGGTTCAGATTTTCAGGCTTTTTTGTGCAACTGTGAAGGCTAGGAACCTGCTTGCTTTTCTTAAACAAACGCTGAGAGTCCCATGTAATCACCTGCCTCGAGAAGTAAGGGCTTCAAGAAAAACTTCAAATATCATGAGGTGAACGATAAAATCATGAGAGCTGGCAACACTCCTAGTGGTACCCGGGACTATGGTCCTTCTAGCAGGAGCTGAGGGGTCAGATAAATGATTCTAGCGAAGCTGCTCCAGTAGGACAGCTTCCACCCCAGTGGGACGGGTGGCAACTCTCCAGCCCTACAGCACAAGAGTGGACACTTGCAAGAGGCGAGGTGGAAGTATAAGGGGGCTGCTCACGCATTCCCAGAGTGTGGACACCCTGGTACTTCTGGGAACCAAGAGACCTCGCTCCCTTGGCACAGGCCAAGTCACACTGCACGGGGTGGGGAGACGGGTACACCATTTTGAAGAGCAGACCACCCTGCACCCACCCTATTGACCTCAGCCCCTTGGCGTAGCCTTGCCCAGTCCCGCCAATGGGGGCCAGGCACTTCCCTACCCACCCCTAGGCCCTGTTTTGTCTCAGGCCCAGCTCACAGTCCTACGAGGGGCCTGCCTGGGGGTGGGGGGCTACAGGGATGTGGGGTGAGCTCGTGGAAAGCAGCCAGAGGGGGCTCAAAGGGGATCCACAGCGGCCCACGAGCATCACCTCACCCCTAACTGGGGCACACTTGGGCCTAGGACCCAGCCCTTACCCACCCAGGCCACCCCACTGCCGTAAAGCGCCATGAAGGCCAGTGTCGCTGACTGCTGGGAGAATTCCCCCCCCCCCCCAAAGTCGCAAAAGTGCCGTAAATCGGGGGAGGAGGAGGAGGCTGTCTTCTCTCAAGCAAACTTGCTGATTGCTGCCGGCACTCGTGGGCGGGGCTAAGAGGAAAACAAAGCGCCAGGTGGCCAAATTAGCCAATCAGAATTGAGCATTCATCCGTTGAGCCAATCGGGAGCGGCTAAGGGGGCGGGAGTCGGCGGCAGCAGGGGTGGTTGAGTTCCACGTGGGCCTAGGCGGGCTGTCCACGGGAGCGCAGGCGCCGGCGATGAAGAGGAAGCCGAGAGCGGCCGCGGGCGGCGGGGGCCGGGTAAGGCGGGAGGAGACCGGGGTTCCACCCCCCGTCCTGCCCGGGGAGGATGGGTCCGGCTTCAGCCGCGGCCCCCCCCCATCTTCCCAGCCCGCCTTGGGGGGCCCGTCCTTACCCCCCCCTTGTCTGGGGGGAGGCCGGGCGGGGTCTTGTCCCGGCCCGGGCGAGACGCGGCCCTGGTGGTGGGGGCGGCAGATACGTGTCCCCCGGCCTGGACCGGACCGGGGGCGGGGGAGTGTTTCCGGGGCCCCCGTCACTGGGCCCGGGCGAGGCTCGGCTGCCGCTTGTTGTAACCTGGAGCTCAGAAATGTTCGTTCTTCGGCCGCGCGAACGGGGCCAGGCGTGGGGCGAACGGGGAGGGGCTGAATGCCGCCGGGGGAGGGGGGCAGAGAAATCCCCCTGACCAGAGTAACCTCTCCCCGCCCCCCCGCTAGGGCACTGCTGGGCTGAGTAACCCTCATGGGACCTGCCCGCTGGGCTGCGGCCCCGATCCTGCGACTCGCTCTGCCTGAGCCCGCTGTGGGATCCTGGCCTGGGGCGGGAGCTCAGGCGGGGTCGGTGTGTTTAGTTAACTCAGGGGGTTTACCTAGCACTCCCAGCACGTGTAAGTAGCGGTGCCACAGTAAAGGAAACAAATCCTTGCTAGAGGAGCTTGCTGTGAAAAGTCCCCGATCAAGCCGTGGGGTGAGGCTGAAGTAGCTCCTTGGTATTGACTGATTTTGTGTGTGTGTGTGTGATAGTATGTTAGTTGTTAGACAAAGGAAACTAGCAAATCCTTGGCCTGGCAGGTAAAATTCTTCCCAGCCCTGGATTTCTTGACTCTCTGATTCTGCTCAGTGTTAAAGATCCTGATAAGTGGGTGCGATGAGTAGTAACTTACATTGTGTCTCTAGATGTGGGTCTACACATTACAAAGAGCTGGGGCTGCATGGGGTCTTGGGAAGTCATCTAGTCCGTGCAAAATTAGCTCTTGTTTTGAAACATCCCAAAGTACTTTACAGAGGAAGGATGAGCCAACCCTTAGGGTACTATCCCCAGGCCTGGATTCAATTCCCCGTGTTGCCCCAGGCTTCCTGGGTGACCTTTGGGGGAGCGATTTAGTCTCTCTGTGCCATAGTTCCCCATTTGTACAGTGAGGATGACAGCTCGGTTGTACCTCATCAGGGGTTGTGTGGATAAAGACACTAAAAATGTGTGAGGTGCTCAAGCACTGTGGTATCCAGACACAGGCACACAACACGCACAGCTGGGCAATGCTAAAAACTCTCTTTGCTGTGAAAATCAGCTACAAACTCACCATTGCTACATGTACAGTAGAGCCTTAGCGTTTCAAACACCGGCGTTACGAACCGACTGGTCAACCAGACACCTCATTTGGAACTGGAAGTATGCAATCAGCCAGCAGTAAAGACCAAAAAAACAAAACAAAAAACCCCCCATTAAATATAAACTTAAAAATATAAGAAGGAAATTTAGATTAAAAAAAATTTGACTAGGTAAATTTTCAAAGCTGTGTTAAGTCAGTGTTTAGTTGTAAACTATCAAAAGGAGAAGCGTCACGTTTTGTTCCGAGTTACAAACGTTTCGGAGTTATGAACAACCTCCATTCTCATGGTGTTTGTAACTCTGAGGTTCTACCATAGCAGGAATAGGGAAGACTGTCTTAAGTGACTGTTATTTTCAATTCATTGCCTCAGTTTCCCCCTCTTTAAAGGGGAATAGCATTTACTAACCTCACAAGGCTGTTTTTGTTTGTAAAGCACTTTTCAGATGGCAATGCGATGGATAAGAAGTAAAAGACATTTGATAGTCTGATTGGATATATAACTTGTCTTCCCAGGGGCAGTGCCAGCTTCCTCATCTCACGCTAGCTGTGCTTCAACTTTCTTGTGTAAGGCAGAGAATTTAATTTGGTCTCCGTGGCCTATTGAGTCCTTGCCTTTTCCGTTGATCCTCCTATATTAGGGGATCTGTTGGTGCCAGTCCTGGAGGTGGCTTGGACATTAAGGTCACTTACCCATTAGTAACTGGGTTGAGACACACCCAACCTTGAAGTTTCTTGCTAACTCTGCTTTGGTGACTCGCGCTTTCTCCCAGTGGCGTTTATGATCAGATCTGTATGGCTTCTAATCGGCTTGTTTCTATCATTGCAGGCATTTGACAGTGCGGAGGGAGACATGGAAGCAGAGGAGGAGAATGGCGATCTCCCCAAGAAAGGCAAACCCCAGGGAAGGAAAAGGGCTTCAGTCCCAGCCAGCATAGTGAAACCGTTGAAACTCAGCCGGGCTGATCTGTACAAGCTGCCCACCAACGAGGAGCTGAATCAGTTGAAGGAGACGGAGAACCTCTTCCATTCCAGCCTTCTCCGCCTGCAGGTCAGGAGGAGCCAGGGAGTCAAATAGGACCCACTTTGTGCTGCATTTGGTCTGGTAGCCCAGTTGTTTCCATCCGGGAGTATGTGTTGGGGATTGGGGAGGCTTGGGAGCAGCAGATGGATTACGGTGCTGGGAACTGCCAAATTCCTGTCCCTGTTCGGCCTTGACTCATGCTGTGACCTTGAGTGAGTCCCTTGACACTTCTCCAGTTTGTATAATGGGAACGACAACAATGAGCCCCTGACAGGGGCACTGGGAGGAAATTTGATGGGTTTGTTCATCTGGGGTGACTTTGTTTTCAGCGAGTGAACAAACGATTCCCCGATTTTTCACCCACAACGTGATGGGTGAACAGTGGTGCTGGCTGAAAAATGTATGAAAATTTTGGCCAAAAAAGCCTTAATTTGGGGGGGTCAGAATTTTGGAAATAGATTTTGTGCCAGAGATGGTAGTTTCGATGATGCTATCACAAGACTGTTCCTGCTAAGAGCAGCTCAGCAGCAGCACTTCATCTGTGTGTTTCTAGCATCAAGTGAAGTGCAGAGTCCTGAGCTTTGGATTTTGCTTCCGTTGTTGGGGTTCCGCAAGGGTAGGTAGGTCAGCGTTAGGGGATTGAATTGCAGGATCAGGGCCTCCATCTGGGGGGAAGAAGACGGTTAGGGAGGTCCTTGAGTTTGGCTGCTGTTTGGACATTGGCTTGACTTTAGGAGTGAGTGCTGAATCCATGCCTGGAATTGTGGCTAGTGCACTGGGTTGCCTCGGGTGTGGGTGGGACATGTATACCTGAGGGTGGGAAGGGACTGGATGATTTTTTGGAAGTGTAGGACTGTGCATTTGCTATAGAATTGTTGGTAATCACAGAGCCAGGTAAAATGCCCCGATGGCTTAGTGGTTTGCCTTGTGTTTACGGTGTCGGTGGCTTTCGGTTCAAACCCCCCATGAATCCTGTCTAGAAAACTGACAAGTATAGATGCATGTTAGTGGGCTCCGTTTAGGGGTAAGTGAGTGGAATTCTATGATCTGCAATAGACAGGAGGTCAGGGTGGATGATCTGAGCCTCTCTTCTGACCTTAAATGCTCTCCATCGGGGAGGAGCAGGTCTGAGCCACATTCTGTTCCAGCTAGATGGCTGGGCACGCAAGCCCCCAACTACCTCCCAGCCCTAGCTCCTGGCTGCTGCAGTGACTTTTGCTGTACCAGGGATTCTTTCTTTAACCCTTCCCAGCCAGAGTGAAACCCCTGTTCTGCCTGGGCATCAGGCAAGAGTGGAACTGACACTTGTAAGTTTTGATGCTGCTTAAGAACTAGCAGCAGCATGTGGACCAGCGTGAACCACCACTGGCCAGTGGAGGGTCCTGCTTGGGGAGTTAAACGATGGTATTTGGTATCATGCAGCCATATTACCCATATGTCCGGGTGCTGGAGCAACCTCCCTGGCATAGAGGAGTTGTTGAGAGGGGCTGGGAGTTCCCCTGTCTCACCCTACAGAGAGCGTTACCTTCTGGCCAGGGCCGGCGATCCCCCGCGAAGGGCAGGATAAAAGTCAGCTGTGATTTCCGTTGCTGAGGCTGCCCTTCGTGGTCTCCCCTTCTCTCTGCAGATCGAGGAGCTGCTGAAGGAGGTGAAGCTGAAGGAGAAGAAGAAGCAGAAGATTGATGCCTTCCTCCATGAAATCAACACCCTGCTGAGTGCTGTCCCGGAGACCCCGGAAACCGACGTATGTCCCGGGGTGACGGGGCTGTCTGCTTACCAACGAGCTGGGCTGGCAACACGCCAGTTCCAGCCGGCTTTGCCCTTTTGTGTTTCATGTCTTGTCTTTACGACTCAGCCTAGTGGTGCAGCCGTCCCAGTCCCTCTGCTGGGTGTGCTGCCGCTCTCCCTCCAGGGCATGTTTCTGGGGTGCACAGATCCAGCCAGCCCCACCCTGGTAGCTGTAGGGTCCGTGGAGATCATGGCTACCATGTGTAGACAGAGAATACAGGAGAGAGGATGGTGAAATAGTGGGGAGAGTCCCTGCCGGGCCCATTTGCAGCCATTGAGTTATGACCTTTGGTTCGGGGTCCTGCACTCCCGCTCTGATGCTCTGAGCAGTATTGTGGTGGGTGACAGATCCCAGTTCACTTGGCAGAACCCTCTAGTTCCTGGGTGAGCTTGGTGGGAGCTGGAACCTGGGTCGTCTTTCACCCCTCCCTGCCTTTCACAGCTCACCGACCAGTCCTGGCTCCCGAAGGACGTGAAGGTTCCCTTCCTCCAGGTGCCTTTCAGCGTGAAGGGGAAGTTCTGCTTCCTGCCACCAGCCGCGGTGACGGTGGTGGGGAGCTACCTGCTGGGCACCTGCATCAAGCCGGAGATCAATGTGGACGTGGCACTGACGATGCCCCGGGTGAGTCCAAGCCCGCCTGGCAGGCGTGGGGTTGGGGTGGTGCCACAGCTGAGCCTGCGACCTCCTGTGCTCCAGGGCTGCTGTCTTGTTCCTATAGACGCTTTATGTGAGGTGCTATCACAGGGTAAAGATGCCCAGTGCGTGCCAGTCCCGGATTCTCTATCTAATGTGCCAGGCTTACTGTTCAGGGCTTAGATCACGTGCTGCACCAGTCTCAGGCCCTGCTTTGTGCCGGGAGTTGGACCTCATCCCGTTGTCCCTGCTCCTCCCAATCTGACCAGATCAAAGCTTCCTACTGCCTGATTTCCAGCACAACTGAAGAAACAACCTGACCCCTTCTCCTGCCTGCTCCCTCTGCCTGGGCAGGGATTGGGCCTTTTCTTTAATGCCAATAAGTCTGGCTTCCTTAGCTACCCTGCAGCCTGCTCCTGAACCTGTGTTGAAGAGCGGGCGAAGCCTTTGCACCATTCGCCGGCACTTGTAGTGGGTTATAAGCCAAGAACTCCCATTAGAGAGCTTTCTGTGCCAGGACTTCCTGTCCCTCTCTTCAGCTCACTCAGAACCGCTCTGCCTTTTACGTGCCTGGCTTTCAGCTAAAGTGACCCACCTGGGCTGGTGGTCAGGGTGAGTCAGCAGAATAGCTCTGCACTTTCCTGCAGGAGGCATGCAGACTGCTAGTGCTTGGCAGGCTGGTTGCAGTTTGCTGGCACTGTTAGAGCTGAGGAGTGGATGGTTCTGCAGTGCTGTTTCTCTGGCTGTCACCTTCCCGCCCCAGAGGGGGCTGCATGTCCACAGTGGCGTGAGGGGCATGTGTGTTGGGCTGGACTGGGCTCAGGAAGCATCAGAGATGATTCCTCTGTCCTCAGGCAATCCTCCAGGACAAAGACCACCTGAACCAGCGGTACCACCGAAAGAGAGCCTTGTACCTCGCCCACATTGCTCAGCACCTCTCCAAGGAAAAGCTCTTTGGCAGCGTGAGATTCACGTACATGAACAGCAACCACCTCAAGCCAATCCTGCTCCTGCAGCCTCAAGGTGCCATGTCTGCGAACTCCCCACCCATCCCTCACTCCCACAGGGCTGCCTGGTCCCTGGGGGTCGGCTCTCACCTTGTCAGTGAAGTTGCATAGCTCGGCCAGTGGGTGGCGCCATCCCATTGAGCAATGCTAGGTCTGCAGACATGCTGCAAACCCCCTTCCTCCCCTCCCCATCACTGGCAGGGCTGTGCCCCAGGGTCTGACACTGGTACCTGTGTGCACAGGACATGGGGCTGAGGAGAAAACAGGCCTCGAGTCATCACTGATGTGAATCCCTCTGGGAGCTGGCCTTGGACTCCTGGCCTCGCAGACTAGAGCGATCAACAGGAACTAGCCGTGCGGAGGCATTCACGGGAGTGGGTTGCTCTGGAGCTTTGGAAGTAGCCCAGGCACCTGGGCAAAGCACTCGGGGGTGGGGGATGGGCCTTCCAATGTCACCCTTTGTCCTTCAGGAGGTAGGGGTCTGTCTGGCTGCATTAGCAAAGGGCTGGAGAACAGTGGGGACTGTAGTGGAGTCCCACTGTGTGTAGCACTGACGCACCCCGTCTGGTCCCCCTTCTCGGTGTTTGTGCTGCCCCCTCTGTGCCCATGGCGCTTTCCTGGCCAGCTGGAAGAGGCCCAGCCCGGCCTTGGAGCCAGTTTAATTCTGGGGGTTTGCCATCTCTGCTGGGTGTGGTGCTCGCTGCCGGGCGTCCCGTGGGTCGCAGCCGAGGGCCTGCTCCTGCAGGCACAGAGTCTGGCAAAGGGAGAACTGGAGGGAATGGCTGGAGCCTTGCGGGGTGGGAAGAGAGGGTGCTAGGAAAGGGGATTGAGAGACGCGCTGTTTTGTGTCTTCCCCCGGCCCCGCCCGGGAAGGGGAGTTCGGGGTGGCAGGAGGTGTGGGTGGGGCAATTAGGAAGCGTTATCGTCAGCTGTGTTGATTCATCGTCCTCGTTACCAATCACGTCTCCGTCTCCTGCCGGGAGCTCTAAGGAGGAAAAGGGAAAGGCTGGTGCTCTCGTCCGTTCCCAGGTTAATCCCCCTTCCTGTGTCACTCTCCCTGACCTCGCTCCCCCTTGGTGCTTGCAGGTAAAGACGAGAAGCTGGTGACTGTCCGGCTCTACCCCTGCCCCGCCCCCGGCTTCTTCAAGCCCAGCCGCTTCTACCCCAGCAAGAACAATGTCCAGACGGCCTGGTTCCTGAAGCAGGGCTCCCCCAGAGAAGGTAGGGCCGGGGCATGCGGAGCTGTGTTGTGGATTGGGGTGTGCTGGGATGCCCAGACAGCTCAGCGGGCGCTGGGTACATGGCTGTTCCTGGGATAAAGGCCAGGCTGGGGAGGGGAGCAGAGTTTCCTGCAGGGTGGGGTCGTGGCGGAGCCTGCAGCGGAGAGGGGGTGTCTGTAATGTGGGTTTCTCACTCCCCGCAGGGTCTCTGGACCCATCAGCGTTTCCCGCTGGATCCTGTCTGGGCATTGGGCTCGGTACCCGCATAGAGGAGCATCTAGTCACTGGAGGGTCTCCCCTCACTTTGCACTGTTTCCTTTCCCAGTTCACTGCAGTCTGGCTGAAACCTTCCCCCACTCCAATGGGGAAATAGTCATTTGCTGCTCCTGCCCCACAAAGCTGGGACGGCAGGGTAGGGGAGGCTACAAGGCAGCACCAGCTAGAGCAGGGGTCTCAAACTCAAATGACCACGAGGGCCGCATGAGGACTAGTTCATTAGCCTGAGGGCTGCATCACTGCCACGCCCCCCTCTCTGCCCCCGGCCCCACCCTTGCCCTGCCTCCTCCCTGAGCACACAGCTCCCCGCTCCAACCCGCCTCCGTCCTGGAAAGTGCTAAGCGCCTGGAGGTAGGCAGGGAGGAGGCGGGGGCGCGGGGAGCTTGGCGGCTGCAGGAAATTAAGTGGGGGGAGAGAAAGGGCATGGGGAGCTTGGCTGGCCACAGAAAATAACCCTGCGGGTCATGTGTTTGAGACCCCTGCCTTAGGTGAACTACTCCATCACCTAACAAATCTGAGCCTCTTACTCAGCCTCGGTGTTACACATACAATGATACAAAAGTACAGTAAAAAATATTTTTCACGGTGCATCGAGCCGTAGTGCCGACGCACGTTATCCTCCTTGGGAACAGCAATCATTTGCTGACAAATAAGGCTTTGAATTTTATCTTTTACCTCTGTGAAAAAATATAAATAATCCCATTTGTCTTGGAAAACTCTCTTTTCTTCCATGAATGGTCTTTTTCTTTGATGAAGTCATTTCCAAGGAGTTTTAATAAAATATATTCACTTAATAATACACCTCACTCAAAGGACCAAACAAGAACTTAGATTTACTTCTATTACAGCACCCTCCTGGACTGGGCTGCACTCATGCTCCACTCTTGCTCCGCCCCTTCAAACCGCTTCCCTGTCCCCTTTAAACCCCTTCCACAAAGTTCCCAGCCCAACTCCGCCTGCTCTCCTCCTCTAGTTCAACCCCTTCATCAAAGTTCTCACCCCAACTCCGCCCCCTCCCCGCCCCAGTCCAACTCCTTCCCCAAATCCCTGCCCCTTTCTCCCCCTCTTCTCCTGTGCACGAGGCTTCCCACTCCTGGCCCCTCCCTCCCAGTAACCGCTAAGCCACCAGAGACTTGCCTGGCGGTAAGCGGAGCAGCGGGAAGCAGTGGGGGAGTGTGTGGGGGGCCGCGGGGAGCTTGGCGGGGGGCCGCGGGGAGCTTGGCGGGGGGCCGCGGGGAGCTTGGCGGGGGGCCGCGGGGAGCGTGGCCGGGACCCGTGGGGGAGCTTGGCGGTGGGGGGGCCGGGGGAGCATCGTGGGCTGCAGGGAAGGGCTTGGTGGGCTGCATGTTTGAGACCCCTGAGCTAGAGTCTGCAGCCAGCCCCCGCTGCAATGCTCCCCTGCAAGGGGGTGGTGCGTTCTGCAGCCAGCCCCTTGCGGCGCTGCAGGTTCTGTGGGAGCTTCTGACCGAGAAGGATGCGTAGGGTTGGATTGGGTTACAAGTGCCAGGAACTCGTCTGATTGGGTCGGGCTGCCTTGTTCCCTCCCCAGAAGCCGCCGAGCCCCCCACTCCTCACTACAACAACTCCATCCTCTGCGACACGGGGCTGGAGTCCAACCTGCTCTTCCTCGCCGGTGCCTGCGCCGACTTCCCCGGCATGAGGGACAGCGTCGCCCTCCTCAAAGTCTGGCTGCACCAGCGGGAGCTGGACAAGGTAGCCTCGTCGAGGGGGTGGGCTGGCCTGCTCAGCTCTGCCCCTTTGACCCCGGTGTGTGTGTGTGGGGGGGGGGGGGGGCGGCCTCTTTTATTTCCGCAAGGGGAAGGGTTGGAGACACGTTGTCCCCGCCCTACCTTTAGTGTGTGTGTCGGGGAGGTGCACCTTCCTGGTATGTTCCCTGCTGATCTCCAGTAGCTCCCTCCTGCCCCGGGGCCCTGCTCTGTAGATAGGAATGGAGGCTGTGCAGGGTTGCTGCCGCCTTGAGATTGAGCTTCGTGGTCCTCTCTGGTCCCTCAGGATCCCATGATACTTGACTCAGACTAGTCCAAGCGATTGGTTCGCTCCCCTGGCCGGGGAACTGCAGCGTGTTGCCCTGGGGCAGGCAGGCCCTCAGCTCGTCCTGGGTCCAGTGGTGGTCTCTGGACTCAGCGCCCGGCCCTACCACGTTCCCTTGCCAGCTGTTCTGGCTCCCTGGGGAAGGGGTTTTGGAGCTCCGGGACATGAAGGGCGCTTATATCCCTGGAGCGTTCCAAGAGGCAAAGGCGTGTGCCGGCGCTGCTGGGTGAAGGGCAGCAGACGCTGGCGTCGTTACTCAGCTGAGCCTGGCACTGCAGGGATCGGGCCGCGTGCTCTCGGGCTCTCTGGAGTTGCCGGTGCATTCGCCAAGGCAGCCTCTGGCTCCAGGGCAGGCCTGGAGCTTGCCCGAGCTCTGTGTCTTGTCTTCCAACAGGGTTTGGGGTGTCTCAACGGCTTCGTGGCCTCCATGCTGATTGCCTACCTGCTGGTCAAGCACAAGATCAGCCAGGGGATGAGTGGCTACCAGGTGCTGAGGAGCGTTCTGCAGTTCCTGGGTGAGCTCCCCGATAGTGCGCGGGGCAGAGAGGGTGACGTTGGCAGCACCTTCGGCCTGGATCACAGCCGAGGCTAGAGCCCAAAGGTGGAAGGCTGGTGCATAAACTTCTGCGCGCCACGCAGCCCTGGCTGGACTTGGAGGGGCCTGGAGGACAGACGTGCCTCTGTTCGCCATAGGATCCCCTGTTAAATGTCCTATGGCAGACGAGTCAGAATTGTGAGCAAGACAAGCCAGATCCTCTGTAGCCCTCACCCGGGGCCGAAGGCAGGATGACGCCCTGTGATTTGCTCTGTAGAGAGAGAGTGAGAAACCACGACAGTCCTGTTGGTCTGATGCTCTGGAAACTTACAGCAAAATG
Organism: Dermatemys mawii; assembly: GCA_007922305.1. Lineage (NCBI taxonomy): Eukaryota > Metazoa > Chordata > Testudines > Dermatemydidae > Dermatemys > Dermatemys mawii. Next base: position 2,112,440 of record ML677491.1, on the reverse strand, counting down.
CAGCCTCGGACCTCGCCCTCAGGGTTCGATGGCTGCACAGGGAGAGGATTTTACAGCCCGGTCGTGGGGTGCGGCGTGATAGACTCCCCCCAGCACCGAGCGCTGACCCTTTCTTTCTTCGCAGCTACCACCGACCTGAGTGCCACTGGGATCAGCCTGTCGAAGGACACAGATAGCTCGCTGGTAAGGAGCAAGCGTGGCTCCCGGCAGCGTGGCCTGGGGGCTAGGATGGGGTATGGACTCTGTGATGCAGAGCCACGTGCCCACGGTGCTGAGCAGGTGAAAGCCCATGTGTCGCGTAGGCCAGTGCTCCACGTTTGCGAGTTGCTGTTGCGCTAAGGGTGGTGCAGAGTCTGCTGCTGCGTGTATTTCTGCGGGTGCTAAAGCCGCGTGCTCTCTCTTCCAGCCCGCCCTGGCCGACTTCCACGGAGTGTTCGAAGTGGTCTTCGTGGACCCCTCAGGGTTGGTGAACCTGTGCGCTGACATGACCACTAGCAAGTACAAGCAGGTACCGGCAGTGTTACTGATGGGCATCCCCCAAAGTCCCGTCCCTCTCTTTCCTCCCCTCGGCTCCCTTTCCCTGCTGTTTCCAGGCTGGTCTTGCCAAGTGGCTTTGTCTTGGCACAGGCCCGTGATTTGGTACCAGCAGCCAATTTCCCCTTGCCTGGGACGCCCCTTTGTCGTTCAGAGGCTTTTCTGTCTCAGCTGTAGTATATTACGGACAAGCAAGTGTGGGAAGGATGCAGTTTGTGCATTGGCTGCTTGTGCTGTGTCCTGCCCAGCAAGCTAAGCAGGGTAAGGCCATGTGTGTGCAGGGATGGGAGACCTCAGAGGAACGGAGTCTGTAGGTGGTGCGCTTCCTGTCCAGTGAGAAGGTTCTAGATGTATCCGTGCAACTTAAAGTACTATCTTCAGACTGTAGAACCCGGCGCTCTGCCTGCTTGTGGTCATTGGAGACCTCAGGGACTTTTCACGGGAGCTGGGATCCGAGTAGGAATATCTACCTTCTTATCCCTCGGGGGATGCAGGAGTCTTCCTCCTAAACCATTGTGTTCTCTCCTGTTCTATGTCGGCTTTCATATCACACTCTTCACCGTTACATCTGAGAGCCTTCCAGTACCGCGCTAAGCAACGCGACTAGCACATCGTGTGTTTGCTGGTCTCTCGTCCTCTCCTCAGAGGAAGGAAGGTGCATGGTGGAGTGTCTTGTTTCAGTAGGGTTTTTGTTGTTGCTGCTGTTAAATGCACCTTTTGCTCTGTGTGCCGAGCTGAGTGGCTGCCTAGGCTGAGAGCTCACTAATGAGGTTTTAGCCTGCTGTCCTTTGACCCTTAACCCTTTTAGAATCCCTTGACCTGGGAGTGGGGCTAACTCAGGGAGTACAGGGGGTTAAGTAGATGGCTCCAAAGTGATCAGAGAAGCTAGCGGGCAGGGATTTTGTGAGGGAGTTCTCCAGGTGAAGGAGGAGAGACTGAGTGACCCTTGGGTGAGTTTGTCTGGTAGTTTTGTGTGTGATCATGCCTGATTAAAAATGATAGTGTGGGCTGTAGGCTGAGCCTAGAGGCCTGTGAAAATAATGTAGGCAGAAGTTAAGTGGCAGAGTGGAATCGATCGGTGCAACAGGCTGGAACGCGTCATGTACAGTTATCTGTTTGCGGCACGTACGGTTATCTGTTTGCGTGTGCATACGCTGCAGACAGCAGATGACTGTGTCTTAAAGCCAGGGGGCTGGAACAATTTGTATCGTGGGGATGCTGAGAGCCATTGAATCAAACTGTAAACCCTGTGTATACTGGAAACCACTTCAAGCCACGGTGTGCATTAGCACCCCCGGCAATCCTAGTTCCAGCACCTATGCCTGACGCCAGAGTGCCTGAACTGGAGAGGCTAAGGGAGACACATAGATGAAAAATCATGAATAGCGTGGCGATAATGAGTAGGGCAATGTTATTTGCTGCCTCCTGTTCATACAAGAACCAGGGGTCACTCAATGGGCAGCAGGTTTAAAACCAGCACAAGGAAGTATTTCTTCACACAATGCTGTCAACCTGTGGAACTCCTTACCAGGGGATGTTGTGAAGGCCAAACACATAACTAGATTAAAAAAGAATTGTACAAGTTCGGGGAGGATAGGCCTGACAGCGGCCATTAGTCAAGATGGTGAGGGATGCAACCCCATGCTCTGGGTGTCCCTCCACCTGCCAGAAGCTGGGTCTGGATGACAGGAGGTGGATCACTCGAAATAGCCCTGTTCTGTTCATTGCACCTGGCATTGGCCACTGTTGGAAGACAGGATCCTGGGATAGGGGAACTTTTGGTCTGACCCCCTATGGCTGTTCTTATGTTCATATTGGAAAAGGCAGATCCGAGACTTGCTCCTTGCACTTGCAGTGGAAAGTGGTGAGGTTTGTGATAGTCCTTCACTCCTGGGGAAGTTCATTCTGTGGTCTCTGATCACCCTGAGAGACGGTTCCGTCTCCTGCACAGACGAGCTTTTCCCTTATCAGTGAGAGTTCCCTTGTGAATGTGTCAGCCATGGTCTCTGTCCTGGAGCTGTAAATGCTCTTTTAGGTACCCTGGGTGCAGGCCATGGAGCACTGAGGACAAGGACCAAGACCTTAAACTAGATTAGCGATTCTAGGGGAAGCCAGCGTAGAGAGCGGAGGATCCGTGTGAGGTGGTCACCATGGCCTGTGTTGCTGAGGTGACATCTGGCAGCGTTTTATACTCGTTGGAATTACCTAAGTGCTGAAGGTTTCGTATCCAGGTGTGTTGCGGTGCTGTGGTCCAGTTAAACAGCTGCTGTGCTCCACCTCAGAGTTGGCTGCATTTCAATGGTGTGGGCAAATCGATCCTTTTCTATTACTAGTGTTGAAATGACAAAGAGTCTTGTGGCACCTTAAAGACTAACAGAAGTATTGAAGGATAAGCTTTCGTGGGCTAATGCCCACTTCGTCGGATGCATGCATCCAACGAAGTGGGCATCAGCCCACGAAAGCATGCTTCGATACTTTTGTTAGTCTCTAAGGTGCCACAGGACTCTCTGTCGCTTCTGCAATTCCAGACTCACACGGCTACCTCTGATTACTAGTGTTGTGTAAGCTGCTTTGGGCTTCTAGGGCAAAGGGCCGTTATTTAAAATTCTCTGCTGGTTTTTACAGTGTAGCGAGTGCTGGTGAGTGTCTCTAGATGAACAGCCCTGAATATATGCCACCCCACAGGGTGATGGGAGGCCAGTGTCCGTGGCACGGAGGAGGGGAATTGCTGCTTTTAGCTGGCCATGCAGAGACACCATTGGACGTGATGAGGGATCTGGGTCCCGCTCCCCAGGCACGGCTGTTCCTGGCTCTAGCCCCAGAAGTGTGTCTGAGGCTTTAGAGGTGAAGCTCAGTACTGGTGCCTTGGGCCTTCTCCTTGCTAAGCTGAATTGGCTCTAACCTGGCTCATTTTATTTAGGGTGCCTCTTGCCCCACAGTGAGATCTGGGGCTAAGGATTGGCTGGGCTCTCCCCAGATCTGGGTGGGGTGTGGGTTGCAGCTGGGCTGTAGATGACCAGGGAGCCAGGGTGCTCTCTGGCGCTGAAGGACCTGTGCCCAGGCTGCCTGTGGAATGAACTCTCCCCTCCCCTCCATTCACGTCTGCCCCTCCCTCAGGTCCAGTTCGAAGCCATGCGCTCGATGGAAGTTCTGGACGACCGAACGGTGGATGGATTCCAGCTGCTGCTCATGACCCCCAAGCCCTTCATGAGAACCTTCGACCACGTCTTCCAGTGAGTCTGGTCGCCGTGAGTCGGGGATGGAGTGGGGGGATCGGTCAGAGAGCAGCTGGCTGTCCCAGGCTCAGCGCAGGATCCTGGCAAAAACTCAGTGCAGATGCGGCTCGGGTAACTCTGTGGTCATCGTCCTCCCTCCCCCTGCTCCCCACAGGTCAGGGGGGCAGCCCCCTGCTCCCGCGCCTCCCCCCCTCAGACAGGGTGTGCTGTGCACGCATCACAGCTGTTTGGTCTGGGGGGGCCATTTCAAGGTCTGATCTCCCCTGAGCCATGAGGGCTGGGAACTCCCAGTACACACTGGGAGAGAGCTGGGCATCCCAGCTTAGCTGGTCCACCCGGTATCAGACTTTACCTGGCCAGCCGGATAACGCTGTGTGCGCTTGATCCCGTGACTGGCGCCCAGTTCCTGGCCCATGCCCCGCTCCCAGCATCCCTCCTACCTTGGGAGCATCCTGCAGGCGCCGCTGCCTTGAAGCCCAGGGGCATTTCCCAAGGTGACTGGGGCCCTCTCCTCCCTCGTCCGCAGCCTGAAGCCCGTCTCCAAGCTGCAGGGGGCCTGCAAGAAGATGCAGCTGCTGAATGAGCTGATGGATCGAGGTGGGAACTACGTAGCTGCGGCCCTGCCCTTCGTCACCTCTCTGCTGGCGCGGGGGCTGGCCGAGAGGCTGCTGCTGCTGACACACTCCCTGCCCCAGGCCCCGCAGGTAAACCCTCCCTTCACAGCCTCCTGAGTAACGCAGCAGCAGCTGCTCCGAATATCCCCCTCTTGGGGTGCCCCTCTCCTGCCGACTCTGTCCTCGGGCCTCCTGTCTCCTTTCCCCGGGCAGCACAGCAATGGAAGGTGGGAAGGGAGAGTGCTTGCCCTGTGCCCCTCCCACAGGGGGCTGGCGATCTTCCAGACTGCTGGTTCAAATCCAGTCCACGGTCAAAAGTTGCACCAGACTTGTGAACACCCGTATCTGTTTGCTGACCGGGTCGGGTGGAGCTCCATCCTGTTCACAGCTGTCCTGGCTTGGTGGTCTTGGCAGAGAGGCCATGGAAATGGTACCTCCCCCTTTCCCCTCATTGGGCGATTGAGACCCATTGGTGAGCGGGGTAATGAGAGAACCTGCATTGCTGGGCTGTAGCTGATCTGGAGCTACACTACAGCCGAAGCTGGGTGGGGGCCAGGGTAGGGCTGTCGCATGGGGGAGAGATTTGAGTGCCTGGCCGTCCCGTCTGCCTGGCTCCAGAGGGCAGGGGGTCTGGGGTGCAGCACGGTGGGATGGATCCATCCTGCAGAGGGGCGGGTGCCGCTCTAGCAAAGGTGGCTTCGTCCATACTGCGTTCCCCGTTTCTCCCCAGTGGCCTGTCAGCGCAGAGCCCCCGAAGCACAAGGACGCCGGACCCCTGTCGTTCGGGCTCTTGCTCACCCCTGAGTTTGCCTCTAGCATTCTGGAGAAGGGACCAGAGGCAGATCGACCAGAGGTAAGGAGGAGGCTGCTGCCTACCCAGGGTTGCGGGGGGTGGCGCTTGCATTGCAGTAGACTCTGGAAGCCTTGGTCGGGGTCCTGTCGTGCTAGGTGCTGCACAAAGGGCTAGCAAAGCCGGTTCCCTGGCACAAGCAGCTGACGATGCAAGTGCCAGAGACAGCCGTGAGACGCAGGTAGGGGAGCGGGTGGTGCAGGCGATCATCGTGCTAAGCAGTGGCCCCGGCGTCCTTTCGGGACTGCAGAAGGGGCGAGTTAAAGAAGACAGCGCGGCGGCTTTGCGGCGTTTACCGGGAGCGCCGTCCCGGTGTAGGGACAGGCTTCGGAGGAAATGCCAAGGTGCTGGAAGGGAAATCGGACACTGCGGCTGGCAGCGGTGGCAAAGCAGAGAGGGGAGCCATCCCCTGGGGATTGGGATCGGACTCAGCTCTCACGTGATAACAGGGAAAACCTTCAGGCCTTCGAGTAGTTCCGTGGGCCGGGGGATCTCTGCTGCATCAGCTTTCGACAGATCCTGGGCATACGGGGGCCTGGAGCATCCCTGGAAGAGCTTTTGGGGCTGTGGTCACTCCATAGCCGGCTCGTTCTGCCTACAAGGCCTTCTGTGCCCGACTCTGCTCAGTCCATTTTAGTGGCTGCTGTGCCCCAGGGCACAATCTGAGCATCCCAGGTCCCGCCTGCGCCAGCGTCTCTCCCTGGCCTGGAGCAGCCCCACCTCCCTGGATGAGGCGCGCTCCATCTCTGGGACCTTGCTAACAAGCTGGGCAACCAGTTAGAGGGGTGGCTTTTGGACGCTCATCTAGTGGGAATTGGCCCGAGAGCCTCCTCCTGCCCGCCCAGACGTGGGGCGCTAACAGCTGGTGGTTGCAGTCACCATGGGCTTCATTCGAACCCGCGGCTGCTCCTCGGGCCGTGCTCTGACTGCTCTCTCCGCAGGCGGCCGAGTTCCGGAAGTTCTGGGGGGAGAAGTCCGAGCTGAGGCGATTCCAGGACGGCTCGATCTGCGAAGCCGTGGTGTGGGACGCAGGACCCATGTGCCAGAAGCGCCTCATCCCTGAGCAGATCGTCAAGCACCTGCTGTGGCTGTGAGTAGGGCACGGTGGCTCCGGAGCAACGGCCATGCTGCCTGGTCAGGAGCGCTATTGGGGGAGAGGGTCAGCTGGTGCGTTAGCCGCTGGAGGGAGCCGGGTTTGCTCTGTGGGGCTGTCCCAGCTCTGTGTGGACGGGGGTCAACCCTTGTCACATGAAGACTCAAGCTGGTCTCAGAAACAGCTTACTGGGCTCAGGACAGGGACGACTCGGGGAGGTTTGAGACTCGGATGATGCCAGCAATTAGCCGCCGTTACCCCGTCGATACAGCCAGGGCTGTTGGGAGTAGGGACCCCTGGAGTCTATTCCTGGCTCTGCCATTGGCTCTGTGTGAGCTTGGGGGCGAGGAAGTTGCCTCACTCTTCTATGTTTCCTTATCTCTACAAGGGGGATTTTACCCCCTTGTAAAGTTCTCTGAGCCCTTAAGTTGGCAGGTGCTGGATCCATGCAGAGTGTTAGTCTGCTCGGGGCCCTGAACACCTGCCATTGGCAATTCAGGCTCAGTGTCCAAAAACAGGACCTTCACCCCGAACTAAAAGCTTCTCTGGGCTCTACTTATCCCTTCCACCCCTGCCCCGCAGAGATTCAAGGGGTGCAGCTTCCAGTGCCGCTGGCAGGCTGGGAGGTTTGGCTGTGAATCCAGCAAGCCTATAGTTCTCTGAGCTCTTCCAGCTGTTCTGAACCCAGGCTCCTTTGGGTGTGTTCCTGATAACTCCTTGTCCTGGGTGGGGCAGGAATGGGGAGAGCTGCTAGGGTCCTTCCATCTCATAACCCTTCCTTGAGTGATGAATTCCCAGGGCTCCAGCAGGCGCTCACCAGTGATGAGGGGTGGGGTGGGTGCATTTCTGCAGGAGATTGGCCCTCCCAGGGTGGGGAGCCATGCATCTCACGGCTCCTCTTGCTTTGGTTTGTCTTTGTAGCCATGCAGATATTCCTGAATCCTCCATCTGCTACACAGGAGCCGTGCTGGAGTCTGTGATCAGAGCTGGGCGAGAGGTGAGGTCTGGCGCAGGAGATTTCTCTCTGGGGTTTGTGGAAGGAGGCAGGGTGGGAGGGATTTAGCTCTGGGGCCTAGAGCAGGGGTGGGCAAATTACAGGCCACATCTGGCCCACGGGCCCATCCTGCCTGGCCCCTGAGCTCCCAGCTGGGGAGGCTGTCCCTCGCAGCCGGAGTGCGCTGCACCACCAGCGCTCTGGCCCACTGCTCCTGGACAGCGCTGCAGTGGTGTGGCTGGCTCCAGCGGGTCCTGAGCTCCTGCCACTCTGAGCGGCATGGTAAGGGGGTGGGTCTGCAAGTTCCTATGGGGCAGCATGTCTTGCTCCGTTGGGCCTGAGCGATGTGGTAAGGGGGTTGGGGCCAGGCTGGGGCCTTGGATAAGGGGCAGGGAGTCCCAGGGGTCTGTTGGGGGGTGGTGGTGGATAGGGGTTGGGGAAGTCAGGGAGCCGGGGAACTTGGGTAGATTTGCATGGAGCTGTTTGTCTTCTCACTAAGGCCAAGATTATGTCATGGAGGTCACAGATTCTGTGACTTCCAGAGGCCTCCAGAACGTTTTCTGTCAGCCGGCCGAGACCCCTGGGGCTCCATTTTGTCATGGTTATTTTTAGTAAATGTCAGGGGCAGGTCACGGGCGAGAAACAAAAATTAACAGAAGCTTATGACCTGTCCCTGACATTTACTAAAAATAACCATGACAAAATGGAGCCCCGGGGGCCTCGGCCGCCCTCGAGCTCATAATGCTGCCCAGGTCCTGCTGTGGTTCGTTCTGTGGCTTCCCTTAAATGCTGCCCATGGCCTACAGTCCTCTGAGAGACAATGTCTCTGGGTGGCTTTGGCGCTTTTCAGTGTAAGGAGCCGTAGCGCTGAGAGGGATCCGTCTTGCCCTTTCCATCTTTCTTGGGGGCGGCTCTCTGCTAACGTTCCCTCCGACGTAAGCCGTGTCCGGTGCGGGAAGGAGGCTTTTCCGGTGTCCCTCTTGTGACTTGGGGTGGGAAACCACCGTAAAGCGGGTCCGTTTTGTCATCCGTATTTCTCTGCCTTGTCCAAAGCCAACTTGAATCGGCATTGGAGAGAAACCCAATCCACGCCCCGAGCCAAGTCTCCAGACCTGTTCTGTGGCCTGATCTTTGTCCCCTGTCTCTAGCCATCTCCATACCTCGCTGGCCCAGAATCATCTAACCCAGGCTCTGAGACTTGGTGCTGCGAGTGTTTGGTTTCAGTGTAGACAAACCCTCTGAGGCTGTGGCTCTGTATTGCCTGTTTGCATGTCTCCTGCTAGCCAGGCCAGGGGACTTTGGGAACATTGGACAATGAGAGGAGGACAGCGGAGAGAGGGGGAACAAAGTATCCTGCTGCCCTTTGTGGGGGCAGCCTTTTCAAGACTTCAGTCTGCAATTACCAACTGGGCCTGCAGAGGGCACTGCTGCTCTCCCATAAAATCAGGCTCCTATAGCTTGTCCATCTATCTGCCTCAGCACGATCCTTTGAAATCTGTCTCCGTTCCTGTTCTTTTGTTTGTTCCAGGCCCTCTCCTGAGGGTGATGGACGGAAATCCCGCTCTCCTCTATGCTGACTACGTGCCCGTCGCTGGGCTATCTAGTACCCTCGACGCTTCCTCTCCCTCCTCGGTGTTGCACTCCGCGGATGCCTGTCCCATTAGTTGTTGCTTCACCAAGCTGTATAGCTGGGCTCTTGTCCGTCCCAGCTGTCAGTCCTCTATCAGATGTTGCCCTTCCCTGAGCAGCGCCCCCCTCTAGCGGTGTGGTACCCAGAATGGAATGCAACAGCTGAGCTGTGCAGTGGGAGGGACTGGTGCCTCCCATCTCCATGATATATGCCTCCCCCTGGCAGCTTTTCCCTTATGTGCACCTATGTTGCATTGCCCTGGACATTTCTAATTTATTCTCTGCTGGCTCTTCATCCTACTGGGGGTGAGTGTGTGTGTTTCAGCCTGGCTACTTCCTCAGCTTCTCCCTTAGCGCCTACAGTGTAATTCTTTGTGCTTCCTTTAGTGCCTTTTGTAGGGATCTCTTCCCCTGCCACTGAAAAGCAGCCACTTCTGGGGTGGGACAGGGCAACTGTGGAACAGCCCCCAGCAGCGCCGCGCTTGGCTCCTTCTACTTCTTTCCATCCCCATCATGCAGAGCTGTGGTGGCAGAGAGCAGCTGCCAGGATGCAGACTGCTCCCGTGGTCCCTAATGGTGTTGGCCGGGTGATTGCGCTTGCCAGGATGCAGAGAAGATGCCAGCCAGGGGGTCCCTGGTCGGTTCAATGGCACCTGCACTTAGAAAGGCCGGGCGGGGGGAAACTGAGCTCTGCCATCTGGGGTGTTTTCAGCCTGCAGGGACCGGGGAGGAGGCCATGATCAGCATCGTCCGCTCCTATGACGACTTGAGCCGCAAGCTCTGGAATCTGGACGGGCTGCCGCTGACGGTGACGGCCGTGCAGGGAACCCACCCGGCCCTCAGATACACGGACGTGAGTCTAACATAGGCGGGAGGACCGGAGCAATAGGAATGACTGGGCCCCCTTCGCCCCCCAGCAGGCTTAGCATGGGTGGGGGGCTGGGTAACATCCTACCTAGGGTGAGGCGTCAGGTGTGGTGGAGATGGGAGCTGGTGGCGGAGGGCTGGGGGCAGGGAATGGCTGCTGTGAGGTACTGGAAGGGGCTTGAGGCTGCGACTGTCGCTTCAGGCCCAGCTTTGCCAGGGAGCAGCGCTTGGCCCCCTTCTCCCCTTCAGGGCCTGAGCCCTCGGCCTTCCCAGCACTCCCAGTCCCTGGGGAGTGGATGAGCTGGTTCAGAAGGCCAACCTGGGTCTTGCATGTGGCCGTAGGGAGCACTAGGCCCCAAGCCAGCTCTGGACGGTTGGGGTTTGGATGGTGGCACCGCAGGGGTGGGTGAGTCAGCACCCATGGGAGTGGCGCCCTGAGTGAACCGTGATAGGGAATTGTCTCCTGGTTCTGTTGTTTGCACTGCAGTAATTCTCCTAGGCCCCGGTCGGGGAGAAGGCTCCACTGTGCTGGGCGCTGTACGTAGGCTCGCTCACCAGCATCCTAGGAGCCGAACATCTGACGCAGTGGCTCTTCTCATCTTCTGTCCGGTCTCCTGTGCAGCTTCCCCAGCTGATCACCAACCTGTGCCCTGGAGCACGAGGCTTGACAGCTGTGGTGCTGGTGTTGTGGACATGGCTACTTGTATGGCTGTGCTCTTGCTGGCTGTGATGGTCATCACGAGTACAGCACCGTGTTTGGAAGGGGTGTACACCCCACTTTCTCCAATATCACCCCATTAAATTCCAGTCTGGCTGTGCTCTAGGTCTTCCCTCCAACCCCCATGAAACCGGATTATTCGTATCATGTGAGGATGAAGGATAAGGAGTCGCTGCTTCCATTGCCTGAGAAGCCCTGCCCGGCATATGTAGCCCCAATGAAAGGTAGGGTAGCAAGGTGGGGAAACTGAGGCACGGGGAAGTTGGTGGGGGAAATAACTTGCCCAAGGTTGTGTGTGAAGTCCTGCATCTGTGCTGCAGCTGGGAACCAAACCCAGGCATCCTGGCTCCCCGTGCCTTGCTCTAGCTAGCCACTAAGCCGCCCAGCCCTCTGCATTGTGATCTGGTCTCACTGCTGCCCTGGGCTCACCATGTTCCTGATTTAATCCCTCAGTCTTGTGCCACATGGAAGGGAGCGGCCAATGGCCGCAGGACAAAGAAGCCATCAAACGGGTCAAAGCTGCTTTCCACCTCCGCCTGGCCGAGCTCCTCAACCAGCAGCACCAACTCCTCTGCCGGCCTGCGGCCACCCACACTGACGTGTACAAGGTACAGACCAGGGAACCTGGGGTGGGGGCAGGCAGGGACCCTTCTCCTGGCCTCAGGAGTCAAGGATCTTTGGTGCCTGGCTTCCTGAGTGTGAGCCAAAGGAGCTGTGGGATGGGCTGGGTTTCTGACTGGCGGATTGCAGGTCCCTGTGTGTATTCCACTGTGGTTCCACGTGCGCCCGGAGCTGGAGAACATTGAAAGCAGCATCTGTCGGTCCTCGCACGCTCACCTTGTGCCTTTGAGCAAGGAGATAAAAGGCGAGGTGGACCCATGGCCTCCCCAGTTCCTTCTCCTTGCCTAGTGGTCGTGGTCATAACCTCCAGTGTCTGAAGCTTCGGCTTTATCCCTTTATCTGTGTGCACAGAGGAGAGAGCTGTAAGGAGCTTTGAGAGGTTTGAATTGAAAAGGTTTATCTGATCATTTTGTTTAGTCAGTCACTCTCCGGGCTTGGGGAGCTCTCCTTCCACTCACCCTACTCCCACTCCCTGTTTTTGGTAGTGGGCTATGCGCAGGACTTTGGGCTGATCAGACCCCGGGCTGCCCCCCACACGCAGTGATCTGACTCAGCTAGGGGTGCCTCCTGCCATGTGGCCTGAATCAGGAGCAAAGGACTTTACCCCTGAAGATCCCTTGTCGTGATCTTCTCAGGAGAGCAGGGAGCGTTCTCCTAAGCATGAGACTGCCTTCTTCCAAGTGGATTCGGAGGAAGACAATCTGAGTCAGCCCCTGGCTAAGCTGAGCAGGTCTCTCTACGTCCTAAGTCTCAGCAGCGTGACAAGAAAGCTCACAGGTCTCGGGCTCCCAGCGGCACTAGATGGTGATCCGGCAGCACCGGTACCTCGCCACCAATGGAAGACAGATCACCAAGAGCATCGGTTACCTGCGGTGTCTTCCATGGCAGTGGCACAGACGGTCTCTAGTGTGACTCTGGTGGTTCGGGCAAAGGGATCCCTCTTGCTACAGGAAGAGCCGAGACCTACGTTCCTCCTGAGAACAACTTCTTTCTCCCAGGCCGAGTTTCCTCTCCTTTGGGTCCCTCCCTCTTGAGAGAGGTTACGTGTCTCCCAGGAGAGCTGACCTTTGGGAGGAGTTGGTCTCCTATTCCGTCATCAGGCTATGACGACTTCCCTTCAGTGATCCTGTTGGACCCACAATCCACTTTCTTCTTCTCAGGAGATTCTGAACTGCCCAATGAACTGCCCCTTCTTCCTCAGACACACCTTCTTCCTCTAAGACACACGAGATCACAAGGCCTGGCCCAGTTTGGGACCAAACCTCCACTTCATCACCTGCCTTGGAACTGTCGGTACCCCATGCCAGGGGAACCTCTGCAACCCCCATCAATCCATCTTATTGATTACATTGGGGGCTATGGGACCAGTACCATCTCACAAAGCCGGTCTTGTCTGCTAGGGAGTTTCCTCTTCCCTCACCTCTGAAAGGGCACCTGAAACTGCCCCCAACCCAACCGAGGAGGAGTACGGCTGGATCTGGTGGCCCCCTGGGAACTGATGAGATTGCTGTCAACGTCTCCACCTCCAGATGAGGTGCGATTTCATTGTCTCCAATCCCCACTGATGACTATCAGCACTTCCAAGAGCTGCTTTGCAGAATTGCAGGGGAGCTGCAGATTCCTCTTAAGGAACTGAGGATCCTGAACTTCAAGCTCTTGGACGTCCTCCAGTAGAATAACATTCCCTGTTAATGAAGCCATCCTGGAGCCAGCTAGAGCAATCTGGCATACCACAGCTAACTGTGCCCATACCCTTAAGAGGGCAGAGAAATAGTACTATGTTCCAGCCAAAACGGTGGAATTTATGTTCTCTCTCCCTGCTCCTAACTCTCTTTTTAGTGGTTCAGGCCGCCATGGAGAGATCCAGAGAACAACACGTACGATCTGCCCTGACTGATACAGAGGGCAAGCATCTCGACTTAATGGGAAGGAATGTTTGTCTTCTTCTACCCTCCAGTTCAGGACATCTGACTACCAAGCACTAATGGCTAAGTACAACTTCCTGAACTACTCAAAATTCGTGGACTTTGCTGGCAGGCTTCTGCAGCAGGAGAGAGCCTGGAGAGTGACTGACTAAAAAAATAAATAAAAATGATCAGATCAAACTTGTCAATTCAAACCTCTCAAAGCTCCTTACAGCTCTCATCTGTGCTCACAGATAAAGGAATAAAGCCAAAGCTTCAGACACCCTGAAAGCATGGAGCCATGACTCCCGAAGCATTAGGACGGTGATGGTTCCTTCTCTGGGAGTTGCATCAGCTCCATCTACCACTGATTGGAGAGCAGTCCTGGCAACAAATTTGCCGCCTTCTAGAAGGGCCTGAGGGACAGGTTTCAGGCTATGATCAATCTTAATGACCAGGTCATAAGCAGCCCCCCAAGTACCTGTCAAGATTTTTCTCTCTCCTAGGTCATATGTCATGCCATTTTCAAGTCGCCATCTCTGTTGCCTACAAGTGTGGCTTCAAACAGTGTCCTCGCCAAACTGACGGTCCGTTAACACCATAGTGACTGGTCCCGTCCAAGTGATACTACCCCTTTCACCGTGGAAGAATCCCCGCTGCATATCTGTTGTTCCCTTCTTTGCCTCCATTCTGGACAGAAGGATCATTACCATCTCCCCTGTTGGGTTGGGGAGCCCAGAAGGATAACTGTATAGCACTGGATCTCTAGAGAGTCCAGAGTGCACCTCCATGTTCTGGAGTTGTGGGCCATTTGAAGGGATTGCGAAGTTTTTTTTTTTCTCCTGCTCGTTCAAGGTCACTGTTCCATTGTGATGTTAGACAACATCACAACAGTCTTTTATATCCTCCAACGGGGAGAGCGAGATCCATTCCCCTGTGTGCAGAAGTGGTCAGTCTGCAGAGCAGATGCGTCGGCAGTCTGCCTCCCAAGAAACCAGAAGCTGCTAGCGGATTCTCTCAGGAGACGTTGTTCTGTTGATCGTGAGTGGGAGCGACACAACTCTGTGGTGAACAATATTTTGACTCTGTTGGGGAACGCCACCGGGGACCTGTTCATCTCTCAAACAGTCAGGAACCATTAGGTTCTTGTGCCTTGTCTCTGCTATCCATGGACGTAGCATTCCTGGTTGCTTCAGAAGGGTTGGTGAGCTTAGGGCATTGATGACGGATCCGTCTTACTCTATATTCCACAAGGACAAGATTTCATTATGTTTACACCCTGAATTCACCCAGAAAGCAGTTTGTGTTTCACCCGAACCAATCAGTTCACTTATTTGTGTTCTTCCCAAAATCTCTTACGCCCTCAGAAGAAAGGAGGCTCCAATCCCTTGATGTTCAGCGAGCCCGAGTCTTTTACCCGCAGAGAACAAAACCAATCAGAAACTCTCCTAGACTGTCACCATAGTGGAGAGGGTGAGGGGTCAGGCTAGCTCCTCTTAAAGAATCTCCTTATGGATTTCAGCAGAGCGAAACAGCCCACCAGCTATCTGATCTTCCCCCCTCCTCATGGGGCAAGTGCTCATTCCACAAGAGCGCAAGCAATGGCCATGGTGTTACTTCAGGAAGTGCCTTTACTTGATCTCCGCAAGGCGGGTGCCTTGAGCGGCTTTCCCACCTTTGTGAGATGCTAGCATAGCCAATTCCTCCATTTGGTGCATCTTCTGGCATGGCGATCCTGGGTTCGGCTCTGCCATCCACAGCCTCACACTCTCCTCCTTTCCAAGTCCTACTTGTCCGTCGCCCATAGTGGAATACACAGAGGGACCAGCACTCAAAACAAAAAAAAAAAGAGAGTTAGTTATTTTACCATGTAAGAACTGGAGGTTTTTCAAGATGAACTGTCCCTCTCCGTGTTCCAATACCCACCCTCCTTCTCCTCTGCTATGGATCTTTCGTGATTCGTGGTGGAGAAGGAACTGGAGAGCAGGTGGGGGTGGGTGGGGCCCGTGCCCACCCCGCCCTTTATCTCCTTGGTCCCACCAAACCCCTCGCCCCTTATCTCCTTGGTCGGAGGCACCAGGTGAACCAGGGTGTATATGCGGACCAGTAGTTACTGCTTTCAGAATTCTCCAGCTCCAGGCACATGGCGTGCATGCATACCCACAGTGGATAAAGGAGGGGGCGATACCTCCAAAAACCTCCAGATACTATAAGTAACGTTTCTTCATCCTTGCCTTGGGGATACAGCGTCGTCCCTGCCTCCGAGGGAACTACCTTGGCTCGGGCTGTAACCAAGCTCAAGGCATAGCCTGTGTATGTTGCTCTGGGCTCCTGTCCCCACCCACCATGGCTCACTTTCCTGCCCTCTCTCTCTCTCAGGATGGCTACGTTTTCCGTCTCCAAGTGGCCTACCACCGGGAGTCCCAGATCCTGAAGGAGGTGGTCACTCCGGAGGGGATGCTGAAGTACCAGGACACAGAAGAGTCTCAGCAGCTGGAGCTGGAGACTCTCCACCTGCCCTACCTGACCAGCTCTCTGCACGGGTAAGGAAGAGGATGTGCCCCGCACGGGGAGAGGAGTGTGTTACGGGTAGGTCTGACTGTTGGTGCCTGGAGGGGCCATACTGAGCTTGCTTATTTGGAGCAAACTGCAAAGAATAGGAGAGATGATCCCCCAAACTAGTGGTTATTCTCATAATTCAGCAAGCCAGCAATAAAACAGCCAGGAAGGTATTGTAGAAGCTAGCAGAAACCAAAACCACAGCTCCCTTAAAGCAACCCAGCCTTGGACTCCCACCTAGACAGCCAACTCATATATAATGAGGATTACAAAAAATCTTGTTCATCATATAAAAAGTCCTACCAATCCCAAAGGATCGGACACATTACCCACCAGGTCAATGAAAATTTCAGATCTTACCCAAATACGCTCTTACAGCCAATTCTTATTAACTAAACTAAGACTTGACAGCAACTATTCCTTGGGTGAAGCATTGCGGCTTTGAGGTAAAACTGTCTATTTCCTATACTTAGTTGCATTCATCAGCCTAAGATAATTATCCATTAAGCAGTTCATAGACAGTTTACTAGAAACTTCAAAGAGAACTATAGACCATGTTATTATTACACCCAAGTTCCATCTAAATGTTAATATTCCCTTCTGATCTGTGAATCAATAGAATATAGTAACGGACAGGAACCACTGGGTTACATTGTTAATCTCTGACAAGATATAAGTAAACACACATGAATACCTTTTAGTATTTACTGCTAAGTCTCTAACCATGTAGGCTTGCATATCAAAGCTCTAGTCCAGGGGTAGGCAACCTATGGCACGGGTGCCGAAGGCAGCACGCGAGCTGATTTTCAGTGGCACTCACACTGCCCGGGTCCTGGCCACCGGTCTGGTGAGCTCTGCATTTTAATTTAATTTTAAATGAAACTTCTTAAACGTTTTAAAAACCTTATTTACTTTACATACAACGATAGTTTAGTTCTATATTATAGACTTATAGAAAGAGACCTTCTAAACTGTTAACATGTATTACTGGCACCAAAACCTGAAATTAGAGTGAATCAATGAAGACTCGGCACCCCACTTCTGAAAGGTTGCTGACCCCTGCTCTAGTCTATTGCACGTGGCTATGTTAGCTATTTGAGGAATGGTCCTAATTCCCATTTACATACTTTTTCTAATATGTCTTTAAAGGTTGCATTTGGGTCATTTAGCCTGCTAGTTGCGTAACTCCTTTCTGGCTCCGTGTTGCAGGAGGAAACTGGTCCCCCAGCTCTCTACTCCTATAAGGAGCAGGCAGAGCACTGCGGGGAGAGAGGAGCGTATTGTGGGTAGGGAACTGATTGGCAGCTTTCTGCTAGATCTGAGACACCTTCCTCTCCAGTTATGGTGGCAGGTGGGTCCGGGCCGTCGCTCAGTAGCAAAGTAATGGCAGTCATAGCACCAAGGGTACGGAGCGAATGAGACTGACTCATTCCCCCTTCCCTCTCTAGAGAACCCCAGCACACCCAGTGCCTAGACGATCCGTCCATTCACAGCTCTGCAATCAGAGGCCATTGTGGGGCTTGGGTGACCGGGATAACGAGGTGATGGTGCTGCTTCTCTTCCTTCTCCCTGCAGGCTCCAGCAGCAACACCCTGCTTTCAGCGGCACTTCTCGGCTAGCCAAGCGCTGGATCCGCGCCCAGCTGCTGAGTGACAGCCTCTCGGAGGAGTGCGTGGATCTGCTGGCAGCATCTCTGTTCCTGCACCCGGCACCGTTCACCCCGCCGAGGTGAGAACCAGGGATCCCTGGCCTCCCTGCTTTTTGTGTTGGATTAACTCCCTCCTATTTTCTCAGGATGCTTTGGGTGGAGGAACCGAGGGCAGGGCCGGGCAGCTGGGAGAGGAGGGGGCGTTGCAGGGCGTCTGCCCGGACACCGGGAAGAGGGGCAGAGCTGGGAGTCTTCCCTAGCATGCTCTTACTGTGATTTTAATGGCTTATTAATGAAGTGCAGCTGGGGACCAGTTCAGTCTTAAGAAGCCGAATGGGTGACAGGTCCAAAACTCTGAGGCACCATGGGCTATGAGTAGGGACCTACCAAATTCATGGTCCATTCTGGTCAGCTTTAGGGCTGGAGGATTTTAAAATTTGATCAATTTCATGAGTTCAGATGTTTACCTCTGAAACTTCAGGGTGTTGTAACCGTGGGGGTCACGGCCCAAAATGGGATCAGGTGTGCGGAGGTTGCAAAGTTGCTGTAGTGGGGGTCCAAAGATTGCCACCCTCATTTCTGCACTGCCTTCAGAGCTGGGCAGAGCAGCCCCTGAGCTTCCTGTAGTTAGAGGAGGTTCCCGGAGGTGCATGTGGGTAAGATCTCCCACATGCTGCCGGGAGAACCCCAGCTCAGGGCTCCTCCTACCTGCTAGTTGAGGCCAGTGACAGATTAAGGCAATTTGGGGACCTCCCAGGAAAAATGGGTGCTCCAGCCCTGGGAGAAGCCCCGACTGGATCACCCTGAGCCCTGGCAGGAGTTGTGGGGGAAGAAGCCACCAGACTGGACTGCTCCTAGCCTCGTGACTCGTTTTTCACAGCTGTGGTAGGGTCCTAGCTATGAGACCTTTCTCTTCCAGCTGGACTCTGGGCCCCATCAGCGAATGAACTGTGTTTCCGTTTGAGGTCTGTAATCAACCTGAAATGCATGTGTTGAGTCCCAGCCCAATTCCCCAGAATTTCCCCTCACCAGTGGCTTGGACCAGCCCGCTGGCTGGCAGACCCAGCAGAGAGGCCGAAGTCCGTCGTAGTCATAGTTAGACTTTGTGGCACTGGTTATTTACTGTGGTGCAGCCCACACCCAAGACCCCAAATCAGAGAGAACTGACTAGCCAGGCAGGATAACAGGGGACAGCACCGGCAGATGCTTTGAACCCAGAACATGGGGTAGTCAATAGCTGACAACGACCTCGTGCTGGAGGTGGGACGGGCGGGGGGAGAGTGAGGTCCAGCATTAGTAACGTGGCTGGGAATGGAGCTAGCCATGGAGAACCAGCCCCCCACTCTCCTGCGGTGCGAGGGGGTCTTTCCAGGTCAGGGCGGAGGGGAAGGGCAGGTTCGTGATTCTCAGCCTTCCTCCATCTTGGGGCTACCCTCTCTCTTTAGCAAGGTGGGCAGGGCAGCAGTCCGAGAGCCCTGGTGCAGGCAGAGCGGGCGCTGCTCTCCAGAGGACTCTGTATCTGACCCTGGAGAGCTTCCTGGCCCCCTCTCTGCATCACCAGAGTCTATGGCTGGGTTTGGTTTGGCTCCTTTGCTCAGTCAGATTGGTGTGAATGGAGGTGGGCAGAGCTGTTACTTCCTCAGGGGCCTGGATTTCTTTTGGTGCCTGGCTCGGCTGGTCCCTGTGTGCTGTGCTCTGTAGGAACAGAGCTCTCCCAGTCTGTGTTTGGGGTGTCTGGAGCTGGCGTGAGGCCTTTGGGTAACGCTGGGAAGCTGTGGCCTTCAGCCAATATCCACGCAGCTGCTAGGAAGGATAATGTGCTTTGCATTGCTGCTCTATGGGCACAACCTCTCCAGCATAGCTTCAGTGTCACCCCTGCCAACAGCAAACAGGGGCCTGGTTGCAGAAGGGCTGTGGGCTCCCCGAGGAAGCCCTGTGCTGTGGGAGATAAAGGGGCATGTGTGCCCCAGGCTGGGGATGGGGAGGCTCTGGAGATGCGGTCACACCCAGTGGGGGCTATGGGAGTAAACTTCCATGCAGTTCTCTGGTACTAATCACTCCTCCTGGGTTTAACTATAGCGCTGCCAGCTGCTGTGCTCCGTGATCCTCGGAGCTACCCTGGCTGGGGTCGTTTTTCTTTGTCTCCCAGAGTCATAGAGCAGGCAACCTCGGTTAGGGTCACGCTCTCGCTTTCCTGCAGCTGAACATGAGCTGGGACAACGTGAACCCCAGTTATTCCTGTCTGCTATTCCTGTCCTGCTTCTAGACGGGGGCAGTGTGTTCTGGGCATGGGTGTCTGGACTCCTGGGTTCATGATGCTGATGAGATGGCTTCCACGTATATGTTGGGAGCTTCATGCTGGCAGCAGAAGGCCGGCTAGTTAGCTGGGGAAATTGGACATGTTTGAATCTAGATGGGACAAAACACTAGTAAATGCAACATAGAGACCAGTCCTGCACTGGCCCTGGGCAAGACCAAGCAGGGCTTTAAAATACCGATCAGTTTTATCCCTGTGTGGAACCGTGAGACCTCCCGGTTGCTCTGTGGCTGCACTCGGGATCCAGCGAGATCCCGTTAAGTTGTGCTGTTTATAGGAATGCCACACGCTACCAGAGAGTCTTTCATCTGTGGCTCTCCAGGCACTTCACAAGCATTAATTAAGCCTGTCCATCGCCTTGTGGTGCTGGCAAGTATTGTCCCCTGTTTTATAGGGAGAGAAACAGGCACAAAGGTGAAGCGACTTGCTCAGTACGAGAGTGGCTCACTCCAGCCCCCGTGCTGTAACCGGTAAACAATACTGCCTCTCTGTGGGGCAGACACAGGAAATGGAGAAGACTGAGGAGAGCGTTTTGCCCCATCCCTGGTTTCAGCTGCAGGGATGTGACTGGGGGAGAGGCTCCCACCTGACTTCAATGAACGGTCTCTCCTCCATGTGCCAGAGAGGCCAAAATGCCCATGGTCCGTGGCCGTGAGGAGGCTCTTTCCTAGTTCCCCTATCTGGGGCTCTCTGTTGGGGCTCCACAGAGCCTGGCTCGTTGATGTATCACTGCCTGGCTCGGAGAGCCTCTCTGTGCAGGTGGAGCATTCTCTCTCTCTCACCCCGTTACTGTGGTTTCTGTCTTGCCCCCAGCTCCCCTCAGGTGGGCTTCCTTCGTTTCCTCCACCTGCTCACGGCCTTCGACTGGAAGAACAGCCCCCTCATCGTTAACCTGAACGCTGACCTCAAAGGTGAGTCGACGGGGCCCCACGCGGCTCACGGCGCTGGGCAGCATGTCCTCTGGCTGCCCTGAGCTCAGGTGTGGCTGTGAGGAGATGAGTGACGCCGGCAGATCCTGGCCTGCCTTGTTCTCAGCAAGAGCCCTGCTGATGGTGCTACTAATCGGTGGTGCTGTGTGTGGACTGGGTGGCTTTGGGTTGTAATGGAGTCTATGGAACCTTCCACCACAAGGCTGTGGGGCTCACTGTGGCCCACGTGGCCTGTGTCTGTTGTGGCTGGTGGCACCCCCAGGCATCAGCACAGAGTGCTGGCTGAGGCTGTTGCATTTCTCAAGCTATTTCAGCTGGGATTAGACACTTACGCTGGGGTCAGTGGTACCAGAGATTTCAGCGCTAGTGTGCGATAATGCTGTACATCTCCCTGACCTCAGATGGGCTGCGAGCGACCCTGGGGCCACGTCAGTGGAAGCATCTTGGCCTGGCTTGGTCTGTGGGCTTTGTATTTAATTGGTGCTGCTCTACACACCGCCACAGTCTCCTCACTCTGCTTCCCCACTTCGGGTGTTGGCTTTGACCAACTTAAGAGCATCAGAAAATGCAGACTAGGGCTGCTGCCCACATCCCAGACTGTTCCCTGCTCAGCCTTGTGTCTGGTGGCCCGTTCTGAACACCCATGTTCAAGAAAGACGAAGGGCCTGTCTTATGAGAGGAGTCTGAAGGAGCTTGGCTTATTTAGCTCAGCAAAACGAAGGCCTTGGGGGGGGATCCGATCGCCCTCTGCAAATACATCAAGGAGGGCAAACTCTGAGGGTGGGGAAGAGTTGTGTTAGCCAAAGGACAATGTTGGCCCACTCGCAAAGGGGGATAAACAGGCTTTGGGTAAATTTAGGCTGGAAGTGTGAAGAAGGTCCCTAACCAATGGAAGAGGGAGGTTCTGGAACCTAAGGATTGTGGATTTGGGCTGCCCGTGATCTTGGAGGTCCCCGCCAGTCCTGTGTTCCTATGGGGAGAGCACGGCGGGGGTGGCTTCCCAGGCTGCATGTGCTGGGGGCGAAGTGGGACGTGGCCTCCAATGTTGTTTTTGGATTTGTTCCCCAGAGGCAGATTACACCGAGATCAGGAACGACTTTGTGGCTGCCCGGCCTCACCTCCCCATCATGTTCATCGCCACCCCCAGAGACAAGCAGAGTTCAGTGTGGACCAAAGAGCGGCCTTCTGCACAGGTGAGCGAGACGTCATCCCGCCCAGCCGTCCCTGCTCTTCTGAGGGGGCCTGCCTGCAGCCAGCCAGGGGCGATTTCTGCTCCCTCCGCACCCCTGATCTCCCTGCACTGGAGTGCTCCGATTCCCATCCCCCTCCACGGTCAGGGTTATTCCAGATATACCTCTGTGCTCGGCCTGCCACAGAGGTGCCACTATCCAGAGGGCGGGTATTGTTCAGGCTCCATTTACCCCCTGCACTTGAACAATGCCCCCAACTGACCCCCAGCTCCTGTGCCCTTGTCCCTCCCTTTCTCATGCCCCTGCAGCTAGTGAGGTGTCCCTATCACAGTGCAGGGGCTGTGTGATGTCTGGGGTCCTCCGTGGCTCTATCCTCCAACTCTCTGCCCTCCCCGCTCCCCACAGATCCTGCAGCGCCTTCTCGTGCTGGCGCTGGAATCGCTCCGGGCGTTGGAGGAGAAGCTCGCGGACCCGCTGGGGAGCCAGGATGTGAAGGTAATTCCTTAGCGCATCTGAGCGGCGTGTGCCTGTTTATCGGTGCCGGTGAAAGGAGCCCCAGCCTGTAACCTGAGCCTTGCTGCCCTGGGCTGAAGCCGAAGCCCGAGTCTCGCTGCCCAAGGATTTAGCCTCGGGCTTCAGCTTTGATCCTGGGGGGCAGAGCTCAGGCTTTGGCCCCAGCAAGTCTAACCCCATCCGTGACCCCCAGTTTGAGAACCCCTGCCCTGTGCTTTATAAGAACGGTCATGCTGGGTCAGACCAATGGTCCATCTAGCCCGGTATCCTGCCTTCTCACACTGGCTGATGTTAGATGCTTCAGAGGAAATGAACAGAACAGGGCAATTTATCGAATGATCCATCCCCAGTCCTCCCAGTTTCTGCCAGTCAGTGGTTTAGGGAAACTCAGAGCCTGGGGTTGCACCCTAACCATCTTGGAAGTTTTTAAGTTCCGGCTTGACAAAGCCCTGGCTGGGATGATTTAGTTGGGGATTGGTCCTGCTTTGAGCAGGGGGTTGGACTAGGTGACCTCCTGAGGTCCCTTCTAATTTGGATAGTCTATGATCTTGGCTAATAGCCCTTGATGGACCGATCATCCATGAACACCCCGGCAACGAGTTCTACAGGTTGATTGTGTGTTGTATGAAGGAATACTTCCTTCTGTTTGTGTTAAACCTGCTACCTATTCATATAATCGGGTGATGATGTTTTGTGGGCAGGAGGGAGGAAAACCCTCCAAAAGTTGTCAAGAATGTTTAGCCAAAAAGTTAAAGAAAAAGGTCCATTTTTATATGAAAATTTGTTTCGGTTGAAAAATTTCCACCTGCTGTTAGACCCAAGACGAGGGTAAATATTGTTGAGAGAAGAGAGAGCCCTGTGGGGCTCTGTAGAGTTTCCCTGTAGAAGCGCTGGGCCAGTTTTCAGTGCAGTCAATGCCAAATGGTAGCCCCTTAGCTCACTCTCCTGGTCTTCCTCCACCTTATTATGCTGCAGTCTGCGTTAATGGAGCTGGGGCTGTATTTTGAAAAATAATTGCGGTGGAAGTGGCCGTTCTCCAAAGAGCCCAGAAGAGGGTGTGCTGGCTTCAGTTGGCTGATCCTCTTTCCGACAAGTGTTTGGGAAAGTGAGGGTGATTACGTGTACAGTACAGCTGTTCTGTAAATGAAAAACTCTTCATGCAAGGCCAGAGCCATGTGGGGTCAGTAATGATCTTCTGTAGCTGTCCCCTGCTGGGTTTGAGGTGCTTAATATTGTTCAGAGGAGTCTGAAGCGCTTCAGGTGAGGATTAAGCCACCTACATTCCTGTGTGGTAGGTAAGGGATGTACAGAATTGCTTCTTCCACCATTAAAATAAAACCACCCCTGGGGTGCCACCTGGCAGCAGTTTAATGTTCGAGCACAGCCACGTTACGCTGCTGTTCAGAACGGGAAGGGAAAGATGGTGCATCTAATTGAAAGTGCAGGTGGAATCCGGGAGGCAGAATGTAATGACTGGAGTAACAATGTCGCCGGGACTTTGGGGCTAACGCCCCGATTCTTGCCAAAGGATCTCAGGTTTAACCTGTCAGCAGACAAATAGCACTCCCTAAAACCAGGCTTGGGCATTTGTCTGGGAATGACTCGGCAGGAGGAGCACCCCTTGCTCAATGGCCGATGGCGCTTCCTGCAGAAATCGTGTGTTCCTTGGCCGTCTCCTAAACATAGGGTGACCATATTTCCCAAAGGGAATATGGGACACTGGCAGGGGGCTAGCCTGAGCCTCACCTCCCCCACATGGGCCTGAGCCCTCTTTCCCTCCTCACCTCCCCTTCCCTGCGGAGGGCTGACCTGAGCCCCCTCCCCACATGAGGCTGGTGTTGCTGCTTGCCCGAGCCTTCCCTGCCCCACTGATGAGGCTGGAGCTGGCGTTGTTGCTCAGCCCTCCCTACCCCCCCACCTGAGCCCTGCCTCCCCTCCCGCAGGGAGTTGGCAAGAGCAAACGGGACAAGTGCCTACTTTTGTCCAAAAAGTCAGGACGGCCGGGGCAGGGCTTAAAAAAGGGACTGTCCTGGCCAAAAACAAAACGCATGGTTACCCTACCTAAACATGCACCTGTCTCGCTGGACCCTGCTTCGCTTGTAAGACTGGAGCACAACGCACCATGGTCTAGGTGCATATTGAGATCGGTGCAGCTGAGTGCAGCAAGAGAAGTCTAAGGGAGATCTTAGCGTTGGGTTGTACCTGTGTACGTGTGGGAAGCGGCGAGACTCTGCCCTCGCTCGGCCCACAATCCTGAGCTCTTCCTACAAGCCCAGAGGACCTGTCTGTTTCTGCTAAAACGATCAGCAGCAGTTTTAGTTAAGTGATATTTAAGTCTTGTCTACACTAAGAAATTGAACAGTTGCTGAGAACCGATTAGACCTAGATGATAGTAATAGCCGGAGTCCCACTTTCTCGCTCCTGAAGATCTGTTCTGAGTCTCCTTTTTTCTGTTTTATGTAGTGCCTTGTATTGCCTCAAATGTCCATGGGGCAATACGTTTGTTTGCTCGTTCTCTTAGGATGCGTGTCACTGATTGGCTCAGATCCTCTTATCTGCTTGCTGTTAAGAGCTAAGACCCCAATCCTGCTGGTTTCCCTGTGGGGCGCGATCCCTGTTGAAATCAGTGAGGTTGGTGTGGGCACATGGGTCCACCCATCCAGAATGTCCTCGAGAAGAGGAGCTATTTTTTATAAGGACTCCCTGCTTGTGCTGGCGACGTCCTTTTGTTCCTTGGCATAAATCGAAAATGTGGGTCAGTGTCTTCACCAACTTGAATCGTTAACTCCATTCTCTTCATCCTTTATCCGCGTTTATTTTCCCCCCAGCACCTCTTTCCACTGAGGTACGTCTAAACCCTCTGGTTCATGCCACATCGGAGCCTGCTTGGAGTAGCATTAACACAGCCTGCTCCCTGGCTGTCCTTATCTTTACCCTGCAATCCTTTACTGGCGCTGTGAATTCTCCTGTGGTCCCCTCTCCCTGCTTTCCATTTCCAGAGCAGGTCTGTTTTACACCTCCGGTCTTTGAGCAGCCTCTTCTGGGTAAGCCCCATTAGTAGCTGCTTATTCCTTGAATTCTTGTTTTCAGAAGAAGTTAATTTGTTGGTTGCCAGTGCTTTACCTAGCGCTTTACCCAGTAGAATTACCTGCATTTTGGAGACTGTGGCATAAAGGGAGAACGTTAATTGAGCCTGCGAGATGTTATTGAGGAGGAAAATATTGGGCATCTGATCATGAGCATCCTTTAATGACTGCAAATGAGACTGGTCACAGCGCTAAGAATAGGGCCAGATTCTTCATTCTTGCAGTGCAGGGTGTTGCGAGGCCCAAGTCTCATTTTCAAAATTGCGTCCCGGGGATTCAGCGGGACTCCAGTTTGTTGGCGTTGTGGCCCCGAGCGGAGCAATCCCTGCGGACCTCTGAAAATCTGAGCCTGTGCCTGGCCGTGAGCATGAGCAGGATCTGGCCCCAAACATTTTGTGGTTTGTAACTCTTCAATGTTGCATGCCTGCGGAAGCTCAAGCCCCCAGGGCCTGTGCTAGGAGGTGCCAGGCACTCCCTGCTCTCATTGAAGCTCGCAGGGCTTAAGAGGAAGACTGGCCTTGTGGCTAAGACAGTAGATTGGCGTTCAGATCTGGGTTCAGTTTTCAACTCTGCCACAGAGTCCCTGGGTGGCCTTGGGCCCGGCTTTGTAAAGCTATTTAGGCATCGTCAAAATCAGCATTGCGTTATGTGCCGTGATGCCTGAACACCTTTAAAAACCTGGGCCTTAATCAACTCAACGAGGATGGCAGCACGCTCTTTCTCCATCACTTTGCATTGCCAGCTTTTCAGCGCAGGGAGTGTCTGTCTGCTACTGTGTGTTTGTACAGCTCCGGGCTTGATCAGAGATGGAAACTCTGCGCACTACTGCTGTACAAACAAGGAGTAATTAACGGCCCTGCACGCCTTGTAGGGTTGGGCTCTATGGGTTTTGGCAAAACACTCTCAAATGTGCATTGGTAGACCATAGACATCGTGTGTTAAATATGAAAGCAAAAATAAATGATTCTTATGTGGCTGAGCAGGTGGCCCGTGGTGGTCAGTGACTTCGGCCCAGAGTCTGTGAAATGAGCCTCACCGGGAGGCAAAAGCTTTAGGTAGACACAGGTGTCTGCGTGTTTCTGATTGCAGGATGGGGGCTTAATTTTACGTAAGAGGTACAGCTAAAGAAGAACAAATGTGTCTTGTTTTTCTAGGCTGCGTTATTGTAGCCGCCGTACGAGGCTTGGGGGATCCTGTTCCTGAGTCCAGGTTGATCTTGGGTTCTAATGAGCTACAGTAAAGCTTTAATTGAAATGTTATTTTTTGAACCAGGTCAGGGACAACGTGCCGTTCCAAGGATTCTCTATAAAACAGCGGCTGTTGTTTAATCCTGCCTGCTCCTCTTACTCATCTAAATGGCAGCGTGGGAGCTTGCAGCCAACTTCTGCAGACGATAGGAACCAAGAGGGGCGAGGGAAAGAGACTTTAAGTGCAAAATAATAAATTAATAACACCTCAGAATGGAGGTGTAGGGCATGGGAATTGGTTCCTGTGACAACTACAGTTCCAGCTGCCTGGAGCATATGTGGTGTTTTCTTATGGTCTGTGCTCTCAAGTTGTACATAACTGTATCCCAGTTATTTCTGACTTCACTGCTAGTAAGGACTGCTGAATTTGTGTGCACGCGCAAGGGGGCATCTGTGATCCCACAGACTTTCTATGGGATCATGTTAACTTGTGGCATCCGTGTCTGTGAATTTCTGACTCTTGTACGTTCCCTACTTCAGTCCGTGGTGTTTTGTGGGCACTGCACTTTTGGGGCACTTTCATTTTAGGTGCCAAACTTGAGATGTACGAGGCCAGATATTTCCGAGGTTCTGAGCCCCAATGCAACTGCCTGGTGACTCTTGTTGATGATGTGACTGCTCAGAACCTCTGAAATTGGGCCCCTGTAGATACCCAAAATTAGAGGCTGCTTTTAAAATGTTTTTTTTTTTAGGTTTACACCTAACTTCCTTGAAGGTTTGGGTAGGGGGGTGTAGGAAAAAAAAAATGGTTGAAGGTGCTGAGATGCTTAGTGGACTGCTCACTGCGAGGTTGAAGCCAGCCTCTGCTGGATCGCTGAAGGGCCTTCTGCGTGAGGGCTGTCTGTCTCCTTGCCATGGTTTGTCGTCCTGCTTCCCATCTACTGTGATGTTAGAGCTGGTGAGGGTGAGAATGTTTTCTATTCCTTTTTCAATCTTCTTTTTTTCTTTTTTTTTTAAATGGGGCATTTGTAATCCCCTTTGCCCCCGAGAAATGGCCTGAGTATTCTTGTGAAATTTTTGCATGCTCACATGCAAAAGATTTTCTGGGCAGGGGCCTGGGAGTGTCGGAGAGAGAAACCCAGTCTGGATCGCTCCACCCTGAGCAGTGGAAACTTTGGAAAGTCATGAGTGACTGGCGCTGATGTTAAATGTGGGAAGACTTGGGGAGCTAGGACTCCGGCTATCACTAGTGCTCTGTCTGTCATCCCCTTGTGCACATACCCCTTATTCTTCCCCTCCCCCGACGGGTGGTTGTGTTACTCCATCGGCCCGGGTTGCTGCAGGTGGAGGTGTTCCCTGGAGCCAGCCCTTGGCACGGCTCCCAGCAGCTTGGGCGAGGCCTTGCATTCTACCGAGTCAGGGACTGACAGCCGCTGTTGAGTATTTGTGCAGATTTCCTCCCTGGTTAACCTGGGCCCCTCTCACGGGGGAGTTTTGTTCTTGGTGTGTCCTGACGTCTCTCCCTGTCGAGCGTGGTGGAAAGCTGCCTAGAATAACTCTCAGGAGCCACCTTTGTTGGCTGCTGTTTTGTTTCCATGAGGAGGTTGCCTCTGGCTTGGATTGGCCTTTATCCTAAATTACTCAGCTGGAAAGAAGAGGCATCTTGGAAGCAGGACGTGGGAAAGGGGGTGGGCACGGGAAGCCCCCGTGAAGCTTGCCTTGTCTTTCCAAGGTGGGACTCTGGCGCTGCCAAGAGCAGCATGCGGGGCAGGGATGTGTGGATCCTGAGCCCCTCAGGCCTGGCAGCAGGGCAGAGCTTTTTCTAAAGTCTGTGTCTGCAAGTGGTGTGGTTTCTAGAATGGCTGCCCAAGGGACGCACCCAGCTCTGACCTGCTGGGCTATCTAGGCGCGGTCCCAGGGCCCCACCAAGAGGGACTGCAGCTGAGAGAGCGCAGCACCAGCCATTGCCTTGCCCCCTCTCTGCTTCCTCACCTACTTCCCCCCATTGCCTCCTTCCCCTGCGTAGGCTCCTGGCCCTCCTGACTCTCTTTGGCTGCCCCCGGCTCCATGCCAGCTCTGCTCCGGCCCCTGCTTCTGAGTCTGGTTCCTCGAGAGAGGCTCGCGGAGGTGCCCTGTACTGACAAGAAGCAGGACAAGCCCCACACGTGGGCGGGCGGGGAGGCAGGCAAACCCTTTGTATTACGACCGTAGGAGCGGTTGGAAGTGGGGATGAGGGTGGAGAGAGGGGAGGCTGTGCGCTGTCACCAGAGGAGTGTCATCACTGTGTGTTATTCACCACTTTTACTGCCGGACAGTTCAGTGATGCTTTTTGCACGTCACCCGTTCACTCCAGGCACTGGTGGGAGAGGAGTGTTCGTGACACCAGCTCTGTCACTTCACTTCTGTGTGATGCTGAGCAAGTCATTTCCCCTCTGTGTGATGCTATTTCCCTTCCTGCTCTTTGCCTGTCTTGCCTACGTAGATTGTAATGAATAATACCAGAGTAACTTGTAAACAGGAATTAAGTCTTTCAAAACCTGAAAGTGGTTTTTATCTCCTTTTACAGGTGGTTAAACAGAGGCACAGAAAGATGCACTCACTTGCCCAGTGGGTCATTGGCAGAGCTGGACTCTTCAATTCCTTGCTCTAACCAATGAGCCATTTCGACCTGTGAAGGTCAACAGGCAGGAACTACAAAGACTTCAGAGCTGAGAAGTTTTTCATAGTAGCTACAGAAAAAGCAAATTCCTGAGCCCACAAATCTTGTCATGAAAGAGCTGTGCTGACCTGGTTTATATTCTTGGGTGGGTTGGCAGTGCCTAGCAAATCAAACGGGGATATGAAATCCAGATTTCCAGAGGTGCTAGGAAGTGTATTAGTTTTAAACAAAGAAGTTGAGCAGCTGCCATTAGAATGAAGTTTACGACAACTCTGGAAGTCTGGGTCTCTCCCAGACCCTGCAATGCTGGTACCTCCATTTGTTTTCCAGCACTTCCAGTGTGATGAATGATCAGTAAAATATTAACTTACATTGTGGGAAATGCCTGCACCGTTCATGGATACAGAGAGAGTAGGGGCATAGATTTTGAAACCCCCTGTTTGGCTTAACAGGCCTCAGCCAGATTAAAAATCCACAGATGAGATTTTCAAAGTAACTTAGGGTACACAGAGAAACTCACCATAAATATCAGTTGAAGAAATGTGTCTGAAGCCCCGAGACAGCTTTGAAAATCTCAGTCTATGTATTAAAGGAAAATAAAAACCCAGGAAAATGATATCCTCTGCCAATGTAAGAAGTAACATTTTAGGATATTGAAGATGAGTCAAATGTATTTTTGACAGTAGTAGATCACTTTTTCCGTTTCTCTCAGCTTGGGCAATGAAAACAGGCTAATTAGATACTTTTGTGTCTAATAAGTTTCTCATCAACTTTCCCTTTGGGGTCTCGTTCAGTGCTGTTATGTTTGGGTTGAAAACATTACAAGAGGAAGATTGATTTTTTTAAAATACCCTGTTTGTTAAGAACATAAGAATGGCCCTTCTGGGTTAGACCAAGGGTCTATCTAGCCCAGTATCCTTCCAACAGTGGTCAGTGCCAGGTGCCCCACAGGGAATGAACAGAACAAGTCATCAAGTGATCCATCCCCTGTCGCTCATTAGTTGTTAAACTGAAAAAAAAAAAAAAAATTCTGTTGGTCTTTGGTGTTGTGAAAACTCATTTTAATAAGGACTCTTTTTAGTCCATCTTTATCTAGCGGCCAGTTCAGCTTTCTTTTCACTATAGCAGTGGCATGGAGATTCTTTTTGATGCTGGGAATAAGTAAATCCATGGTGCAAAGACTTGAGCAAAATGACCCCCATTAAGCAATGTTTGTGGCTTAGCAAAGCCCAGCACCAAATGACATGGGAACATCTGGAAGGTGCTATAAAAGAAGCTGCAAATAAACATGTTGGGAAGAAGTTGCTAGCTAATAAAAAACATGGATAACAGATTAAATTATTGCTCTGATGGTCAAAAGAGGAAAAGTAAAAGCACACGGATGGACAACAGAAAAAGAATACCAAAGATTTTATACCGTGATAAAAGTTAAATGCAGATTAGCAAAGTTTGAATGGCTGAATGAGAAATGCAGAGAAACTGAACAATTGTATGAAGATAAAGTAAGATGTATCAGAAGATAAGGGCCTTTAATTACAGAGGAAAGGTGATCAATGTGATCCTTAAGGACATAAGTGGACAATGTTTGACAGACCCTAAAGATAAGAATGAGAGATGGTAAGAATATATCAAGGAATTATATGGTGGCGATAGGCCTGAGAAACCTTAACTAGAAATCAACCAAGTCCACCAGTAATGGATAAAGAAATCATGGAAGCAGTAAAAAGACTTCAGAATGGAAAAACATTAAGATGTAGTGGAATATTGGCTGAATTATTAAAAACCATAGGCAATGAAGGCTTGAAAGCCCTGCAAGAGGTTATGAAACGTGTTTGAGATGGGGAAAACTGCCAGAATATTTTACAACCTCATTGTGTATTCACATCCCACAAAAGAACAATGCTATGGATTGTAAAGACTACAGAACAGTCAGCATATTATCACAGGCCTCTAAGATACTCTTGAATCAGAGGGGTAGCCGTGTTAGTCTGGAATTGCAGAAGTGACAGAGTCCTGTGGCACCTTAAAGACTGACTAAAGTTTTAGAGCATAAGCTTTCGTGGGCTAGTACCCACTTCGTCGGATGCATGCAGTGGAAGTATCCAGGGGCAGGTATAAATAGGTAGGCAAGAACCAGGTGGGAGATAACAAGGTTAGTCCGATGAGGCTGAACCAGCTTGTTATCTCTAATCAGGGAGGGTGAGATGTTCCTCTAGCAGCTGAACTGGAGGTGTGAATAGCGAGAGAAGAGAAGCTGCTTTTGTACTTAGCTAGCCACTCGTAATCTTTGTTCAATCCTTGATTGATTGTATCAAATTTGTAAATGAATTGCAGCTCTGCAGTCTCTTTTTGTAGTCTGGACTTGAAGTTTTTTTGCTGTAAAATGCTGAGCTTTAAATCTTCTATAGTGTGTCCAGCGAGGTTAAAGTGTTCTCCTACAGGTTTTTGTATATTGCCTTTCCTGATATCTGATTTGTGTCCATTTATCCTTTTTCGTAGGGACTGTCCAGTTTGGCCAATGTATATAGCAGAGGGACATTGCTGGCACATAATGGCATATATTACATTGGTAGATGTGCAGGTGAATGAACCAGTAATGGTGTGGCTGATCTGGTTTGGTCCTGTGATGGTGTTGCTGGTGTAGATGTGTGGGCAGAGTTGGCATCGAGGTTTGTTGCATGGTTTGGTTCCTGAGTTAGAGTTATTATGGCAGAGTGTGCTGTTGCTGGTGAGAATATGCTTGAGGTTGTCAGGTTGTCTGTAGGCCAGGACTGGCCTGCCTCCCAAGGCCTGTGAAAGTGAGGGATTGTTGTCCATGATGGGTTGTAGATCCCTGATGATGCGTTGGAGAGGCTTTAACTGAGAACTGTAGGTGATGGCCAGTGGTGTTCTGTTGTTTTCTTTCTTGGGCTTGTCTTGCAGCAGCAGGCTTCTGGGTACACGTCTGGCTCTGTTGATCTGTGTCCTTATTTCCTTGTGCGGGTATTGTAGTTTTGAGAGAGCTTGGTGGAGATCTTGTAGGTGTTGGTCTCTGTCTGAGGGGTTGGAGCAAATACGATTGTACCTCAGTGCTTGGCTGTAGACAATGTATCGTGTGGTGTGCCCGGGATGGAAGCTGGTGGCATGAAGGTAGGCATAGTTGTCGGTAGGTTTTCGGTATAGGGTGGTGTTGATGTGGCCATCATTAATTTGCACCGTGGTGTCCAGGAAGTGGACCTCCTGTGTAGACTGGTCCAGGCTGAGGTGGATGGTGGGGTGGAAGCTGTTGAAATCATGGTGAAATATAAGATACTCTTGTGAGTTGTTCAACACTGAATACAAGAAAAGAGTGATAAGTCAGTGAACAACAATATAGCTTCAAATGTGGAAAGGACACGATAAACACTATTATGAACTTGAAGCTCTTATTAGCCTTCTGTCTTATTATCTATCCCTTTCTTAATGATTCCCAATATTTTGTTAACTTTTTTGACTGCCACTGCACATTGAGTGGATGTTTTCAGAGAACTATGCACAGTGAGTCAAGATCTCGTCCCTGAGTGGTAACAACTAATTTAGACCACAGCATTATATATGTATAGCTGGGATTATGTTTTCCAATGTGCATTACTTTGTGTTTATTAATATTGAATTTCATCTGCCATTTTGTTGCCCAGTCACCCAGATTTTAGAGATTCTTTTGTAGCTCTTTGCAATCTTCCTGGGACTTAACTGTCTTGAGTATTTTTGTATCATCTGCAAATTTTGCCACCTCACTGTTTACCCCTTTTCCCAGATCATTTATTAATATATTGACTAGGACTGGTCCCAGTACGGACACCTGAGGGACACCACTATTTACCTCTCTCCATTCTGAAAACTGACCATTTATTTCTACCCTTTGTTTCCTATCTTTTAACCAGTTACGAATCCATGAGAGCTTATTTTGCTTATCTTATCCCGTGACTGCTTATTTTGCTTAATAGCCTTTGGTGAGGGACCTTGTCAAAATCCAAATACACTATATCCACTGGATCCCTCTTGTCTGCATGCTTTTGTTGACCCCTTCAAAGAATTCTCGACATTCTAGACAAGACAAAAACTATGGTGATATGCAAGGATCTTGGGAAAACATGCAATGTTCCAGTGAATGACACAGGCATACAGCAAGTGAGAAACTATTACTGTACTATTTAGGAACCATTACAGAAGATGGAAGATTGGATACTAAAGTTAGAACAAGCATTTTAATAGCAAAAGAAATATTTTGGAAGAATAAACATCTGATGAGAAGAGACATAAATCTGAAGACTGAAGTCTGACTCTTAGAAACTTACTTTGTCTGTGTTAAATTATGACCGTGAAACATGGATATTCAAACAATCAAGAATAAAGAAGATACAATCCTTTGACTTATGGTGTTATAGAAGAATTATGAAAATATCATGTATAAACCGCACAACCAATGAAAAAATATTGGAGGTGATTGGAAATCCGCAAACGCTAGTTAGAGATCTTATGGAAAGAGAGCGTTGATTTGCAGGGTGCATTTTTAAGAGGTTCAGTGAGTGATGCATATTTATGGGCACTGGAGGGAAAGTTTAATGGCAGAGGAACATGAGGCAGAAAAAGAAGATCGTGGATGGATGATGTGGTATCCTGGGTGGATCAAAAGAACTATTCATCCACAAAGAGATTAGCACAACGGGCTACTATAGTTGCAAAATACCTCTAATGGAAGCAACAGGAGCAGGGGAGCCATACCAAAAGGCAGAGCCGCAGTGCGGCTAATCCCATTCATCAGACTAATGGCTTACCTGCCCATCAGAGTTGAACCTGTTTCAATTAAAGATGTGATGTTGCACAGTGTTAAACTGGCACAACATTGTGTGTAGACTGGCCTAAATTCATAGAATATCAGGGTTGGAAGGAACCTCAGGACCAATCCCCAGTGAAATGATCCAACAGATTTTTGCCCCATATGCCTCAATGGCCCCCTCAAGGATTGAACACTCAACCCTGGGTTTAGCAGGCCCATGCTCAAACCACTGAGCTATCTCTCTCCCCCATGTCGGAACTCTCTTCTCTGTGGTCCCTCCAGACCTGAGTCACCTTAGCAGGGCAGAAAGGGGGGAAACTTGCTCTTCTACCCTTGGAGCTGTAACGTTCTCTGGGGAGATCAGAGGGACACGGTTTTCAGGGCCGTGGGAGCAAAAACGCCTTGTAAAATATGGCTGCGAGCTCCGTTGAACCGGAAGGGATGGAATGTGGAGCAGGAAGTGGCCACGTGGCACCCTGACCGCTTCTCCATTAGCACCCTAGCTGTTCAGGCTCCTTCGGGAGGCAGCACTGAACAAACTCTCCTGCCCTTCGAATCTCCTCTACTGCAGAGGCCAGATTGTCTCAGGTCCCTATTCTCCAGACAGGGCTCCAAGCTCTTTTTCTCTTAGCTTCCTTCTCCCTCAGGGCAGAGCAGGCCAAATGGAGCCAGCCAAAGGCCTGGAGGCCCTTCATCTGCAAAGGGACCTGGGCAGAGGATCTGCGGCAGCTTCTCCCAGGGGAGGAGGCTCAGTCTGAATAACTATGTTGCCTGGCCCTGCAGGCTAGACCACGGTGCTGCTAAGAATTACGGGCTGTCCGATTTGTTACCCTCCATGAAGCCTGGCAGCTGACCAGCCTCTGAGCCCCGCATGTATTTTTAGCCCACACCTTCCTGGGCGGCGTTCCCCAGCCCGGGTGTTTCTGTGCTGATGGGGCTGTGGTCATTTATTCCACAGATGAGCAGCTTTTTCCATCTTAACGCAGCTGCGGCCAAATCCCCACATCTCTTCTCTGTCCAAATATTTATCTGTCCAGCATCGCTCCGCTCTGTTAATAATAAACCCAACCCCTTCTCCGCCTGTGCGTGGTTGAAGGCTTAGCTGTTCTCTGAGGGACTGGCTGCGGCATTGAGGCGGTGGAAGGCCGGAGATGGAGTCCTCGCCCCCTGGCGCAGTGGCCAGGGGGTTCTGAGGGAGGGGGCTATCTCATGTTATATAGCCCTAGAGGTGCCCTTCAGCTTAGTTCAGCTCCCCATAGCCTCTGCAGGGAGCCTGTGGATCCTGGGAGTCCACGCCACTCTATATCCTCTTTGTCTCCCTAGCCAATGTCACTCTTGACCTCTGTGATTTTTAGGTGCCTCCTTCCTGCACCCTTGAGGGTCCCTGACATTGTCTCTCTCCCATTCAGTTTTCCTGGGCCTTACCTGCATCTCACACACAAAGGACGCCCCGTGGATCCACCAGCCTCCCAGCTAGGATGGGAGAGAGGTTCTGCTTGGTCCCTAAGAAGGCCACTATCAGGTTTTCTGGCCAGGCCTGCCTGAGGGTCTGGGGCTCCCATGCTTTCTCCTCTGAGCGAGTGGTATTGCTGATCAGCATTGCTCCAGTGGGCCAGGGAGTGAGAAGCTCAGCTGACCCCTCCCCACTGCCTGGCCAGAATGCAGTGGCTAGGTCTCTCTGCAGGCCTAGGAGCCCAGACTGGCATGGAAAGCAGCTATCATCTGACGTGCCCAGATTGCACCTGGCTCTTCTCAGACTGTGTCTGAGAGAGTCCAGACTGCACGACAGCAGCTGGGCAGTGCATTTTATTCCTTACTCCCAGCTGGCTTCAAGTGGCCTTCCAGCAGGGAGAAAATTCCAGGCTGAGGAGAGGAGGCACTACGGAGCAGGGCTCCCGGAATCCTGTTTTTTAATTGTTTCCTGTTCCCTCTGTTGGAACTTGGCACAAATCCCCCTCGTTCCCTTTTCAGAGAGGAAGCTGGAGCACGCAACCCACCAGAAATGAGTGCATTTAGGATGCTGGGTTTTCTTCCCTGGCCTGCTAATGAATAGTCTACCATCCTTTCCGCTCCTCCTCCCTTTAATTGGTCCTGACTCTCACAGACATGCCCTGAGCAAATAGTTCAGCAGCTGTGCTCCACTGAGAGAGACCCCGATTTCATTTCCTACGCTGGTTGAGACGCTGGATTTAAATCCTTCCGTCAGCGTATCCACATGTTGCTTGACTCTGCTGGAGGGTTTTCCTGTCCCCGGCCACACTCATTAGAGAGGGCTGCTCGGTTCCCACTGTATGCGACTCTGATTCATCGTTTGCAGTGACATGGACGTAGTTACTGTCCTGCATGCCACCGACCTGGGCGGTGTCTCCGTAATATGCTGCTCTTAAGATCTTTCGTTTGGAGGCTGTCAAAATACTTTACGGGGTACAGACAGTTAATCCCACTACCCAGATGCGGAAGTCAGAGCCAGGAGAGATTAAGGGGGTGTCTACACAACTACACACCCACGGCTGGCCCATGCCAGCTCGGGCTCATGGGACTGTTTCATTGCAGTGTAGACTTCAGGGCTCAGGATGGAGCCCGGGCTCTAGGACCCTGCGAGGTGGGAAAGTCCCAGAGTTCGGCTCGTCTGCACAGCAGTGAAATAGCCCCATAGCCTGAGCCCTAGTGGGCTGGCCCGGGCCGGCCATGGCTGCATAGATGTGCCTCAGTGACTTGACCGTGGTCTCACAGCAAGTCAGTGGCTGGGCTGTGAGTAGGGCCTGGAGGTTCTGAATCCTCTTCCTGCTTCAGTCACTAGATCACACTCCCAGTCCCCTGCTCTAACGAGGGATGTTCAATATTAACTGATCAGCCTCAGTCCTACCGGTAATATATTCAATTCACATTTAAACTCCACTAAGGGCCGCGCCTAGGACTCTTGGCAGCTGGGACCCAGGGCAGGGGGGCGCGGGAGGGGGCTGGCAGGGGACTCCCATGTAAAACATGGGGTGCTGCAGTACTGCAGTCCTACTTCCCCACTTCTGTTGTGAACTCCTTAGCAGTCAGACGTTTAACCCATACGGTTTTAATAGTTTGAACAGTTCCTTTTTTAAAACACTATTTGCACCCCTAACTCTAATCACTTGGGTTGATTAAAAAGCTCTTTCAGCAAAGGCACTGAAACAGATGCTGGCCCAGAATGGGACATGGAAGAGTTAATGATGCTGGGAACTTGTTGGGGAATGGTTCCCTTCTCCAGGATTCCTGGGCATGAGATCCAAGGCTTCTATGCTGTATCCCGTGTATTGCAAGCAGTGTTACCCGGTCTCCCTCTCCTCCTCTTCTGCAGATGGCCTTCCGCCCACCTCTGGATTTCTATGACATCCTCATCCACCTGAATGCCAAGCAGATTCCCAGGCATCTGGAAGGTGTGGACCGACCGGCGAAGTCGTTCAGCCGGGGAATGCTCAAGAGTGATGCTCCGGTCAAGACCCTTGTTTTCCCAGTGGTGGATTACGATCCAGTGCAGTACTACCTCCAGGACCTGAGGGTAAGCGGGGCTATGAGCCTCTGGGGTGGGAGTGAATGCGTGCTCAGTTTCTCTGTGTGGGTATCTTGTGTGCAGATTGCTTTCACTGCAGGAATTGGATGCTGGAACCGCTCCATCCTCTGCGTCTAGGGACTGCATCCCTGTTCCACGGGAGTGGGGATGTCAGCTGGTGAAAGAATCGCCGTAGCAGATGGCACCTGGAGCCCTGCGTAGGGACCTCACAGTCCCAGTGCAAATGATGGCCCTAACAGTGTCTTCCTGGTTCAGTTACTTTAAAGTTTCTGGCCCCTTAACCTGACTATGGCAGGTGCTGAAGGAGTGGGATCACTGCAGAGAACTCTTTGAGCACCAGATAGAAAAGAGGAGTGCAGGGGATGAGATCCACAGCTATGTTACGAGAAACCAACCTGCTGTGTTCATGGGCAGAAAAGACCTGTCTTTTTGAGCTCTCAGCATAAGAGGAGAGTTAAACACCCAGGCAGAGTGGCTGAGCAGACAGAGAAGAGAGCCAGAGAAGTGGAGTCTTCACTCAGATGTCTTCAACTCAATACTCAGAGCCCTCGATCATCCATCTGCTTCTCAATTCATTGTAGATTCCCAGTTTCTGCTCCGGGTGAAGGGTTCAGTGACCCATAGCCATGGATGCGCGCTCTCTGGCTGGAAGGGCCAGTGCTGTCTGTCTTCCACGGTTCGCAGGCTCCCCAACACAGTTCAGAGGATACAAAGCAGAGAGCAGAGATAATTCTGGTGGCCCTGCATCGGACATGGAGAGCTTGGGCTTCAGACTTGGTGCAGCAGGCAGAATAGCCTTTGTTTCTTCCACGCTGATAGGATCTTCTATGACGAGGACTGATCCTCCACCCCGACCCATGGAAGTTGAATCTAGTTTCTTGGTATTTTGTGAGGTTCTAGATGAAACAAAAAAGAATATTCAGAGGCCCTAAGAGGCATGCTCTTAGCATCCAGAAAAAGCTCAACAAATAAGGCATAAGGATTTTGTCCAGGTCTGAGACCCATTGTAAAGACTTGCAGATAGACTCTGTCAAGGCGAAGATGAAACATGTTTTGGAATTCCTGCACGAAGGTTTCACATTGGTCTTTAAACCTCAAACGTTAACATTTCAAGTGGCTGCAACCTCAGTATCTTCCTGACAACAGGAAAACATACGATCATGTCCCATCCAGATTTTTTAGAGCAGTGTCTCTTGTCAACCCTACCCCAATTTGCAGGATTCCCTCTTGGTACCTAAACTTAGTGCTAAATGGCTTACTAAGAACCCTTTGAACTTCTATTGTAAATGTCCTTATTTCCTTAAAAGTGGTTTTCCTCATAGCTCTCACTTAGTTCTCACTTCTTCAAGGAGAGTTTCAGAACCGGGAGTCTCAGCAGCAGAGCCATAGTGCTGCACCTTCCATCAAGATGAAGTTTTGAGAAGGCAGCTTTCATGTTCAAAGTAAATTCAGTATTCCAGAGGGCACAAGAGTCCTTCTCATCTTTCTGTCCATATCCTACTGAAAAACTTTTGGCATACCTTGAATGTTGAGAGAGAATTAAAGGTCTACATCAAAGATACAAAAGAGTTCAAAAAATCACTGACTCCTATTGTTGTATTCCATCCTTTTGGCGAAAGGTCATTGTTTATTTTAATCCATCCATTGATGTCCAGGGGGATACAATGGTGCATTACAAGGCCAAAAACTCAGAGCTCCCCCAGTGGCTATCTCCTGGACTGAAAGATCTTGTGGATTTCCTTCGTAGCGTGCATAGGTTTACAACGTATTACAAGCTTCTCGAAGGCAGCATTTGAGCAAAGGATTCTGTATGTTGTGGTTTCACAGACTGAGTCTGTCTACTCAGGTGCATGGAGTTTCATTAATCACAACCTCCCTGACTGCAGACTACTCCTGGACAACCCACTGTCAGGGCTCTGTGGATCTTCTGTGTGCAGAAAAAAAAGAAGAACCTTTCTTCTGGTGGGCTAGTCCATAGACTCCGTACAGTGCGTCTTCCCCTGTAACGGTTTGCCGAGCTGCAGAACCAGAACACTCAGGGCAGGATGGAAGTGGCCAGCCCTTTGAAGATCCTGGTAGGTTTGAGATGCTTCCATGCACTGAATTCTCTAAGGATTAGCTAACAGTGATTGAACATCGTGAAATTCAGAAATTTTAATATGAACATTTCCTACTGCAAAGCAACTTTTATTTCTGCCTTAAAACAATGGTGGGCAAATATATATGCTCATACATTGTGAGAGGAGGAAAAAAATAGACTTCTGGGAATGAAGAAGGTGGTTGTCCTGGATATGGTGGAATCTTCCCTCTAGAAGAAAGGAAATGTTTCTATTCTGAATAAAGGCCCCTCTGACGGGTGAATCTGACAAGTGACTTCAGGAAATACTTGTTTTGCAATGTGACAACAGAGAATGTGACTCGTAGTATTTGTGCAGATGTGCTGGTGGGTGCGTGTATGCATATACACATACTCACCCATATATTGGAACAATTCTTCTCTCATTTTCTCTCTGAGGTTAGCCCCTGCTAAGAGCATATGTATTAGTCGCTTGATGTCCCCTTTATTCTCCACCGTTTGCAACACCCTCCTAGAAATTGCAGAACGCTGTCTGTCTCCCTACAGAGTCTGTGGAGCAATCTTCCAAAAAAAGGAGTGAAAATTCAGTCACGCGAGACATTTGCAAGACAAGACGGTGCACCAGTAAACAATACTAGATGGAACAGTTCTTCATTTGCCAGGGAGATGCCCAATGAGGCTCTTCCACCTCTATCTTGTGTGATTCGCTGACTCCTTTGGCAACCTTTTATTTAATGCAGCCTGATGAACAAAGCTGCTTTTCTTCTGTGGTTGGTACGCTGCAGAACAGTATGTCGACAGCCCCATGCAAATCTCTGGGAACCCACCCATTGGGTTTTAGTGTGTTGCACAAAAATGGTAGCTCTTCTGTTTGTCCTTTTTTCAAGTTTTTGATGACTTTCAAACTCTGTGGGCAAATTCCAATCCTGGTGTCCTTTTCCCTCTGTAATGTCATTGGATACTGAAACAGTCCCCTGGCTGGCTGCCTAGACGTTGTCACTGGCTCTTCTCGCTGACCCTGGGAAAACAAGCCCCCGATGCGCTCCTGGGCCTCCAAGTGCCAGTCAAGATAGTGACAGAGTCCTGTGGCACCTTAAAGACTAACTAAAGTATTGAAGCATAAGCTTTCGTGGGCTAATACCCACTTCGTCCACTGCATTCCAGACTAACATGGCTACCTCTCTGATTCTTGCCAGTCAAGACAGTGATTATCCCAACAGTGAGGCCTGCAGCGTGCAAATGGCCAGTGCTTTTAGGAAGTATCTTAAGCAAATAGCTACCGTTTAATTTGAATTAGGATTTATAGTCAGATTATTAATGAGAGCACTTCGGGTGTTCAGAGCCCCGGACAAACCTTAATTAGTGTATTTATTATTTGTGCTATAGCAGAGTGATGTGCTGGGCCTTTTCTAAAGCCAGAGTGAGTGACAGACCCTTCTCCAGCGAGCTCCCGGTCTGAAGGAAGCCGTGATGCAATCAGTGAGCAAGAGCAGCTGCAGGGAAGCAAGAGGAGGGTTGCGGGGGAAATGAGGGTTAGAAAAACAAGATCAGACAGTTTAAATCATCCTCCTTGCACTACGTACCCCTTCTCCAGGCAATCTACCCCCTCCCTTCAGCAGTCCGGCCACTCCCACCCCATTCTTGAGATCAGAGGCTCCAGGTCATGGAAGACCAACATTTTTGATTCCCTAAAATCATTTAACTGGGAGCTTCTCATGGACTTCTAAAGCTAAACTGCAGAGGAAACAAGATATAGATCTATCTATCTATCCCCTTCACCCTACAGTGTTTGCAACCTCAGAATTACAGCACTGGGCTAGGGCCTGAGAGGCAGTCAGGGAAGCTGACCCTCTTTGCTTTTGCTGTCCATGTTTAGCGAGACTCAAGTTCTCTACAGACAGCGCAGAAGCTGCAAATAATAAATTAGACCTTTAAAGCTGCCGATTCTCAGCAGGTCATTTTAATTGAAGTTGGGAGGTGGTGATCCGTGGAACAGTTGTAGAATCTGCACTTTCAAGAGGTTTTCAGCGGATCCTATTTGGTCATGAGCCAGGGTCCTTGTAATGCTCGTGGGGAGCATTACACAGGATTCGTGACATGTGATTCGTGATGTCTGGCATGACTCCCTTTCAAATCCTCTTCCAGGAGGCCTTTGGAGACCTGGCCCTGTTCTTCTATGACTCGCATGGGGGGGAACTGATTGGAGTTTTGTGGAAACCCTCCAGTTTCGAGCCCCAGCCTTTTAAGGTGAGTTTTTGACCCTCTGCTTTTAGTTTCTTGTTTTTTCTGGTGCTGTGCTAAGTTTGGAGTGGGTTGTAGTAACACTAGTGTCACCTAGTCTCACAGAGCAGGTCTCAAAATGCTTTACAAAGGCTGTCAGCATTCTCTCATTGACACTCGGTAAACTGAAGCACAAAGAGGTGAAGTGACTTGCACAAAGGCCATCCAGCCAGTGGTGAATCAGGAACAGAACCCAGTGCTCTGTCCATTAGGCAATAATACCCCCAATATACACATCCTTTGACCATCACTAACACACACTCTCCTTAGCCCTCCTGGAGAATAGGTGAGTAATGTCTCCATTGACAGCGAAACTGAGGCAAAGAGCCCCATTTTCAAAGGAAGCCTGTGTCTTTTTGGTTGCCCAGTTTGACACCCCTGAGCCTGATTTTTCAGAAGTGCCAAGTGTCTGTAGTTCCCACTGACCAGTAGGTGTCCAGGACAGCAGCACTGGGACCCCGTAGTTCATGCTGAGTTTGTGCCGCGCAGTACAAAGCTATTTGGGAGCGAGGGTGTGCCTTGGAGAGTCCCTGGAGTATGTTAAAGGTGGGTCTGATGCACAGGTGTGGATCTGATTCATGCTGCTTTATAGGAGGAACTCATCAAAGATGCAAGAACTCATCAAAGACGCAAAGAAACTCATGATTAATGGCCCCAGTTCTTCTGGCAACCCTGGCTGTTCTGCCCTCCCTTTAATTCCGTTGGACCACGTGTAACTCCTGTCTCTGCGCCTGGGGCACTTGCTAACCTGCAGTGCTACTGCTTTGAAATATCGTCATTCACTGCCATGAAATGAGAGGATGCCCTCAAGCCCATGTCTAGCTTTACACATCTGAATAGCTCTATTGACTTCAGTGAGATAATTCCATGCTTACAGGAGCTTGCTGGATCGGGTTCTTAACTCCCGGTAACATTAAAGCAAAGGCAGATCAGATACATTGTCTTTGACCCATTGACCTTTAAGGCGCCCTCTATGCATTGGTTGCCGGGTCTGTCCCCACCTAAGATCGTCAGTCAGCAATTTTCCAGTGTTCAGTGCACACATAGAAGGGGTAATTGTGATTAGAAATTGCATTGTTGCTATATTGATGGGCTGCTTGATTGTGTATGCTCGGAAAAGGGTGGTTTTTGCAGCCTTCTGGTTTACACTGTGTATTGTGCAGCTCACTTGACTTTAACAGGAGCTGTTAAAAGTGAACATAGTGCTAGCAAAAAGGGACGGGATTGGAAGAGAAGTGGTGAGACCAGACAGTGGCAGCATTTACTTGTCATATTGGGCCCGCTGCGGAAGGGTAGGAGTGGGTAGGGGTTGCATTAGAGATCGAACTTCTGGAGAAGAATGCAGCATTGCTGGGCACAAAATGCAGATGTCAGTTAGCCCAACCCATATGCATGTGTATTACAGGCATCCAACATGAAAGGAAGAATGATGGCATCTCTAAGCTGCGAGGAGCCAGTCACCGTTCCCAATGTGGAAGCCATCCTAGAAGACTTTGAGATCCTGGGAGAAGGTCTGGTCAGATCAGTGGAGGCACGTACAGAGAAATGGACTGTCTGAGACCATCAAGTGCTCTTGTTAGGCCTCCTGTACCAAATCTTTCTGTTTATAAATCTGTTCAGGGGAAGAAAATTCTTGAGCAATATCTCTGGTC
Source organism: Dermatemys mawii (assembly GCA_007922305.1). Lineage (NCBI taxonomy): Eukaryota > Metazoa > Chordata > Testudines > Dermatemydidae > Dermatemys > Dermatemys mawii. Next base: position 2,068,941 of record ML677491.1, on the reverse strand, counting down.
CTATTAATCTTGTACACATCTCATTCATAGAAACATTGCAGCCCTTGAAAAGGGATATTTTCTATAGACATAAGACACCCCCTCTTTATATCTTCTCGAAAATCATCTCAAGGTGAGTGAATTGCTCATAAATGTTCCCATTTGTACATCATGGTGAATGCTTATATAAAATTTCCATGTCTCAAATACCTGCTGGGATGTAAAACAGGAAGGGCATTCCCTAGTATAATAAAGAGGTATTTATAACAACTGCTTTTATTTTTGTCGCCAATAGCATTTCTCTGATAAGAGCAACACACACATACACACACACACTCACTCTCTCTCTCTCTCTCTCTCTCTCTCTCTCTCCACTGATGTAGGTTGAGAGTCTCTGTTCTCTCTGCCTTATAACGCAAGAACAAAGGGACATTCAATGACATTAAAAGGTGAAATATTCAAAATTGGTAAATATTTTTTTTTCCATGCAGTGTGTAATTAGACTGTGGAACTCACTCCCACAGGATGTCATTGAGGCCAAAAACTTAGCAAGATTCAAAAAGTGATTGGTCACATAACGGAATATTTTCAATACCCGCTCAGTTCCTGCTAACAAGCATTCTGGAGGGGATATTAAACCTAATGGTTCAGGGCTTCGGCCAGCCTCTAACGACTAGAGATCAGGATGAGACTTCATATGGAGGCAAATTATCCCACATCTGCTACTGCGGGGTTCTTGCGCCTTCATCTGAAGCAGCTGGTGCTGGCCACTGTCAGAGGCAGGATACTGAGCTCTTTGGACCGTGGGTCGGATGCAGCATGGCAGTGCTTGTGTACCTGAAATTGCTTTCAGAAGTAGGAACATGTCTCCCGAGAGACAGATGCGATTTTTAAATGTTGGGTATGTTAATATTGTTGAGGAATTAGACACGCAAGGAGTCAAGCCACCCCAAGGTGTTAAATTGCCCATAAATACCCTTTGTTGTAGCACTCTTCCCTCCCCCGCAACCCCTCCCCGTCCCTGTTTGCACCAGGGGGTTTTAGTGCAATTTAGCTATAATGTCAAATATAATTAGTGGGTGAAATCTGTCAAATCTGAGAGCAAATTTATGCCTCTGCTGTGGGAAACCGGGGGTGATGCTGACAGGCCCACGTTGGAGTTCCATTGGCAAACAGCTTGAGCAGCTACAAAACAGGTTTGAAAGCTTTTAGTTTCCAGTTTTAACTTTTGAGGCCCTTCACACTGCATCTTTGCCCGGGCTACTCATCTCTTAGAGTCCTCCAACCCGGCCTTAATTGGCCAGTCACATTTACCCAGAAGCCCCTTCACACTTATGCCTGGGAGGAGCTCCCTGTCAACTGAAATCCGTGGGTTTTACACTACGCTGCTCCAGCTTCCCCCTTAAAACTTGCCTGTGCCATGATGCCTTGAAAAATTTGGACGGGGCGAGGCAGCTGGTGTGCTGGGACCTTTGTGTCTCTCTCTGATCTCGTGAGCTTCCTGCCTGGTCTGTTTGTATCCACTTTGCTTGTGGGAGGGACCGTCATCTTGCTAATTGTGGCCTTGTCCTCACTAGGGCAAGCAGGGCTTTTCTCATGTGTGAAAATCCTAGTGCAGGCAAGGCAGCTGGTCCAGGTACAGCCCAGGCCCTGCTATAGGGGGTGAGCTCCACTTTCCGCTCCAGGTCCAGGCTGAAGTGCAGTCGCAGGGTGGGCGTGGAGGGAACTCAGCCCTGCTGCAGCCTGTACTCTGCCTGCCCCCTGGATTGGGGGGACAGTCCCTGTTTTGGAGCTAAGCAGTTACCATATCCCACCCCCAACATTCTTCCAATGACTCCCCCACTTCAGTGTTTCAGTCCATTAAAATCTGTGTCCCTGTTTTGCTCCCTGAATCGCCCTCATTCTAGCCGTGACCAGATGTTGGCCCATAGGGGTGCGGGCTCATTGGTTTCACCCCAGCAACTGTTGCCAGCACTGAATTCCCTTTAGAAACATAAAGGCAAATCAAAGCTCTAGAGTAGCTGTGACCGCAAGGTGTGTTAGACCTTCCCCGCCCTGCAGGGATACTGCAGCCTTCCTCCTCTTCCTCATCCTCCTCTGTCCTGGCTTCTGCCTCAGGTAAGGCACAAAAGGGTGGACAATGTCCAGGCAAGTGCGTTAACTCCCCTGAGTTAACTAACAGTCCGTTGTCCCAAATGTAGACAAGTCCTTGTGCCGCACCCAAGTGCGGTGCAACCCGGAGGCTGTCTCTACATGGCCAACTTTTGCCTCCCAGCTGTGTCAGTCAGGGATGGATGGTGGTGTGATCTGTGACTGAGTTGGGCCAGCAAAAGACCCTAGTATAGACATGGGGGAAGGGAGGGAGGATTGAAATACGTGCAGTGTTGCTGGTGTAAGCTATGCCAAGAGGAAGGGGACTTTGCCTCTGTAGCGTGCTGGTATAGCTATACTAGCAAAACCTTCTAAATAAAGACCCTGCCTTGTAGGGATCCATTTTGCTGCAATTAGTCTGTGTGCGATGGTCTACTAAGGTGATGTGGGGGCGAGTCTATGTGGTGGGGTAGACGCAAGCTGTGGTGAAGCTGTGCCCCACCCTGGGGCATTTCCCCCTCTTCTACTGGGGGGAGAATTGTATCCCAACACCACAAGGCTTCAGGCATCCCCTTGCAGCCATAAAAAGAGAAGCCAAGACAAAAGGTCAAAGGCTTCTACTGAAGGGTGTGTTGGATCCAGCCACTAAACAGTTAATTGAAGGGACATGGTCAGTCTTTATAGTTTCCTCAGATTACCATCCCTAGTAATATTTGGATTTATGTAACATAATTTACCCTCTACTGCACCTTCACTCCAGGGATCTGGCTTCCTCCTCCTCTTATCTTTGTATTTGCATCAGTGGTATCAAACTATAGTGGCCAGCTTCCATGAGTCTCATGGTCTTAAAGCCCCAGCTCCTGGAGTCATGTGATTAGAATAGAATCTCAGCTTTCACTTAAAAAGGGAAGACAAGGTGAGTGAGGTAATATATTTTATTGGACCAACTTCTGTTGGTGAGAGACAAGCTTTTGATCCTGCACTTGAATACAAGTTCTTGTCTCTCTAATATCCTGGGACTGACACTGCTATAACAACACTTCATACAACAATTGAAAAGAAAGTAAGTTTCTAACCCTCATGATTGCAGAACAGCTTGGAAGTGTGACTCAAGTGTAACCTAGAGGCTTGAAAGCCAGAAGAAACCCAAAGATAGTATTTTTTTTTAAAAAAACAAAATTTTGTTGTTTAATCCATTCTCATTATTTTTGGGTTTTTTAGGCCTGATTTTTCAAAACACTTTGGGTTGATAATACGGAAACGGAGACTGTAGTTTTGGAAGGTGGTTCACCCACCGGGAGTCTGAGTCTCTTCTGCTGAAAACTATGATCTCTAAACACACCCAAATCCCAAAGCGTCTCAGTCCAGTTCTTATTGTGCGGGGTTCAAGAGCCACTACCCGCTGCTTAGCAGCGCTGATCGCAGGCAAATAATTTCCGGGACCCTGGAGACTGACAATCTTCTTCTTACGGGACAGCTTGCTCCGATGATGACTCACCAGTGGGTGCTCTCCCACCTCAGTCAGTGACGGTACTTTGTGCTTTTTACTTTTCAATGAACTACAACAACAGAATTCTCACAGCACCCCAGGAGGCAGGTAAGTATCATTATCCTCTGTCTTACGCAAGATAACTAGTCTGAGTGCTAAAGAGATCATTAGCTCTGCCCTACTGCCTCCCCCCATTGACAATAAGAATCCGCTCAGATGCAAGCAAAGTCAGATCAAATGGATACATCTTGTACTGCAGGGAAGTTCAGTTCTTGATCAGGATCCCCGGCCTGTTCCATTGTTTTCTGTCCACAGTGAGCAGCCACAGACCTTCCCTGGCCTGACCTTTTTATTTAAGGTAAAGGGAACCCAAACTAGAAAGATCAAGAGTGAAGCGTCTATGAGATGGTGCAGCCGTGAAGACGCACTCAGGGCTACTCGAATGTTTTAGAGTCTTCCGTCCCTTTAAATATTCCAGCAGTAGCTCTTTATCGAGCTAAGCTGAGAGGCCAAGATTTTAGAAGTAGGTTCTTGGGGGTGTCATATTTTTTGGCTGCCCAGTTAGAAGACTCCTTAAAGGGGCCTGATCTTCAGAAATTCTGAGCACCTGGCCTTTAAAAATCTGGCTGCTCTAGGACACCTAAAATCACAGGTCACTTTTGGAAACCGTGGCCTGAATTTCCCTGTCGGAGCAGCTTTCTTTGCATGAGAAGAAAATTGGTCCCAGGTCCCATGCTGAGCTGGATGAGGATTGTCATATTGCAGTGGGCTTTTAGCATACAGAGGGGCCTGTGTCTCACTGAGTCTCATTCCTGCAGAGGAGTTAACCTGGTCTCTTTTTGGTAGCTCTGTTTGCAGCATCATCTCCTCGTTCCCAGGAAAATTCTGGGGAAATGCCCTGAAAGGGCGGCGATTTTTTCCCAGCCGGTGATGGGTGTCTGAGCCGGGAAGTTCTGATGGCTAGTGTTGATAAACAGCAGCTTGCTGAGCTGTGTGCGCGCCACCCTGCCTCTCACACGACGGCCGTCAGCAGACATCTTAGCAATGGAAAGGTGAAGTCCACTGCGGGAAGCAAAATGGATAAAAGCAAAACAAAAATCAAAATGAGGAATGCTTTGGGCAGCCCCTTGTAGCAGAAACAAACCATGTGTGAGCATCTGGCGTGTGCTCTTAGCTTGTGGAAGCGTCTTTCAGAGGTGATGCAAACACATCTCTTGGCGCCTTCCCAGCTAGACTGGTCGGAACATTGGTCAGTGATTCAGGAGCAAACCTACCTTGGCAGAGAAACAGCTGGATGGCACTTTCTAGATCTATAGATACTCTGTAGATGCTATATTTTGCAGGATCGTCGATTTTCTCCCCAACTTCCCTAGCAGCATCCCCCCTCTCATTCAGGTCCAATCAAGCTCTGTTAAGTGTGATAATGGAGTCTGCATTCAGAGATCAACTAAAGTCAGAAATGAGTTGGAAGTTTGTCCCGATTCTGTTGTTAGAGTTCCTGGTAAACAAACGCAGCGGGATCCTTTCATTGCTGACAAGCTTTGCCCTGGCATGACAAAGTACTGGAATCCTTTATCTGATTACAATTTATAGATAACCTCCCGATGATTCATCTTAAAGAGAGATCAGGAGAACACAGCCTCTGGGAAATGGATACCTACTTTGCAGGCCTGTGAGGGAGATGGATGAAAACAGTGGGATTGTCTCTAGCCGTACAGGTTGTTATTTGTATATGGACTGTCAAGATGAAGAGGGTGTCCCCTGGGCACAACGGGCAAACATTCCAGGCAGTGTTGTCATTTTTGGCCATTTTAGGTAATATCCAGTGGGTTTTGCATGGCATTCATCAAGCAGATAGGAGTCAGATGAGCTAGCTCTTGAAGGTGAAGATGTACCAGTGTGTGATGAGCGGGCTCCCATTTTACATGCAGAGGTTCGTGGAAATCCGGGTTATGCTGCCACTGCTGTGATGTCTCAACCTTTGAGACATTAAGGAAACTGGAAACACTGTCTTTAGATGCCAGGGTCTGCCAAAGGTGGCTGCCTTCCTTCTCCCGGGTACAAAAGAATAAATAAGACCATCTCACCTCCCTCTTCAGACAGCTGCCTGCCTGTATGTTTTAAACCCAATGAAAAGCTGTAGGGTCATAGGAATTGGAGAGAGAAAATACCTACTAGGCCTAATGCCAATGCAGCACTGTTTCCTACAGAATATTGTTCTAAAATGACCTCCCTTTTAAAATCGACCTGGTCGCTCTCTACTTCAAAACATTGCTTATCTGGCATTCACATTTCTCTGCACTGCCCCCTCCTCCGATCATAGTTGGTGTCAGTCTTCTATGCAGTTCCTATCACCTGGAATAGCCTTCCTGTATCTCTGCATCGTCAAATCCTGTTGTAACCCCGTTTGACCCTAGCGGCGAGTCCAAGTTCGGGGCTCTGTGGTTGTTTCCACTAGGAGGAGAAATTGATAGTTGGAGACTTTCTTTGATGCAATCTTGTTTATTTACAAAGATTTGTACATTATTATTTGTATTATTCTGGTGTGTAGTCATGGACCAAAGTCCTGTTTCCCTGAACACAGTAAGGGACCAAACAGCAGGTGACGGTTCTTTTGCTTGCTGTTTCAAACCTGCTTTTCCAGCCAGCACTCTGTGCCCAAAAAGCTTTCTCTTAGGGTCCCGTTATCACCACTTCTATTATCGTTTGCTTGGCCTTCTGGCCCCTTCTCCCTCTTCCATCCTGCCTCTTTTCTCTCTCCCACACAGACAAAAACATTCCCCCAGTCAAAAGCCCTACTCCCTGCATGTGAGACCCTTTGGGTCACATGGTTCAGCATCTACTCAAGCTTTTCTGTGTGCCTGTGTTTTGGATGCTAGGGCTATTTTATCCTGAATGAAAGTGGCTACTCCTAACACTACCTTTCTCCCCTAACCTAAGCCTAACTTTTCTCTCCCTCTTTGTCAGCCTCCAGAGGGTATGGTTTGTATAAAAAATGCTGTACACAACAAAGCCGTATTGCAGTGTGCTGCTTGCAACCATGTGTCTGTTGTCTCCATTAGAATTAGGTAGGGTAACATTAAAGTGACTATATGCCCCAGTTTTATGTGCAGTGGTGGTGGTGTAGCCGTGTCAGTCCCAGGATATTAGAGACAAGGTGAGTGAGGGAATAATTTTTTTATTGGACCAACTTCTGTTGGGGAGAGAGACAAGCAGTCAAGCCATACTAAGCTCTTCCTCAGATCCAGCCCCCACCCACCTTGGATCTCTAGTTCTACTTTGACAGTCCCCGTTTTTTATATGATGTCTCCAGAATTTCTCCAGGAGCAGGCGACGTTTTCTTTGTCCGTTTAATCAATTCAGAATGTTTGTCCAGGACAGGCTGCTGCACTGAGGAGAATTGGCTCCGTATTTACCAGGAACAAACTGCGCAGGGGAATGATCAGTCTGAGTAATGCAGGGTGTTAGTGGGAAGGGAGACATAAGGGAAAAGGTATCTGGTAAACAATCCTGCTGATAAAGGCATAACCACATCCAATGGAAGAGATGTAATAAACCTTCTTGCACACAGAGTTCCTCCTGCTTCTGGGCATAAGCCAGTTCTTGACTAATGGATGCAAATCAGAAACCGCTCTGATGGGCAAGTCATTTTATAACTGCTGGCTGTATGTTCCTCTGAAATGTGTCACTGCTACCGCCTGGCTACTGGAGTAGATAGACTACAGGTCTCTTATGGCATGGGATGGGGTATTTCAAGCTGCTGAGAGGCAGGTTCTCCTACCTCCTGTGTAAGTCAGGCTTCATGCTAATAACTCCAGCAGTTCTACTAAGAGACACCAGCAACATCACAAGGCAATGGAAAAGGGCCTCCTCATTTAGTGCAGAATCAGAGGGGTAGCCTTGTTAGTCTGGAATTGCAGAAGTGACAAAGAGTCCTGTGACACCTAGAGACTGACTAAAGTATTAGAGCATAAGCTTTCGTGGGCTAATACCCGCTTCGTCAGATGCATGCAGTGGAAGTATCCAGGGGCAGGTATAAACAGCCTAGATACTTCCACTGCTTGCATCCGACAAAGTGGGTATTAGCCCACGAAAGCTTATGCTCTAAAACTTTAGTCAGTCTCTAGGTGCCACAGGACTCTGTGTCACTTATTTAGTGCCTCTCCGAGGGCTGCCAGGGACTTCAGTTCAGAACTGGGACAGCCCAAGATACCTAAGTAGCATGCAGGTTGCTCGTGGACTTGTACACAACCTGCAGAGAAGCACGTGACACTGGTATTAACCCTCTGTAACCCTGATGGATGCCATGTGTTTAGGGCTAGCCTCCCACCAGCACTTCTGCATGTCATGCTTTTGCTGTGTGGTATCAGAAATAAATTCAGGAAGCCCTGTGTCAAAGCTAGGGCTATCGCTCCAGTTGAAGCCAGAGGAGCAATGCTGATCCACATCAGCTGAGGATAGGACCTGAACTCCAGGCAAGAACAGAGCAAATGAAGCCAAACTTCATCTAAGGCTGGAGGTGTTTGGACCAGGGGAATGTGTCAAAAGTGTCAACGGAAGCCAAGCCAAGAGGCAGACTGGCTGGTGAGCTGCCCAGCTCCCCCATTGTCCTCCTGCCCTGTTCCTCAGCGCCCTGGGTCCCTGGCGTTGTGTATCGGGAATCAGAGCCCATCTTCGGGCAACCTAATGAGCATGGCTGGCCTGTAGTAGGCTGCCTACCTGGCTGTGTGGCCTCGGTGGTGGCAAGAGTCAGCAGGCCCACTTGTAAACCCAGCAGTGCAGAGGCTGCTCAAAGCATTTGCCCGTAGCTAGGATAGCTCCTGTGCCCAGCCTGGCTTGGGCCCAGCCTTGCCCCAGTACTGACTCATGGCTCCGATTCCTGGTTACCGACTCCTGCTCTAACCACTAGACATACCTGCCTGGGGACATGACAGCTGGTTCCTTGGTAGCCTGGCTCTTCAGTAATCCCTGTGGCAGATTGCCATGGAGCTAAGGCCACCCGCAGTGCCTGGGTGTGTAGTTCGTGTTGGAACCAGTGAAAGTTTCCAAAATACAAGATTGGGTAATAACAATTCTGGGTGCAGAAATGTCATTTTTGGCTTTTTTCCCAACCTGGGATGACAAATTGGCCAAAAATTCAAAAGGTTTCGTGGCCCCATTATTTTGTTTCCTGGTCAGCTCTGCTAAAAACCAACCCGGAGCTTGGGCAAGTTGTCTTTGCCTGGCTCTGAAACTTCCTGGACAGGTTTCTGGCCTAGGTGAGGTGCTCTGTCAGCTGGTTAAGTGTGTGTGGAGTGTTTTAGACTAGAGCAAGTCAAGGTGCCTTAAACTTGCATCAAGCCTCAGAAAGGATTAAAATCTCCGGACGCGAGGAGGCTGACAATCGCTCTCAGATTCTGGCTCATCCCTCTGCCTCGCCGTTCTCATCCTGCTGGGCTATGCCCGGAGTTCAGGTTAGTTTGTGCGTGGCTCTGATTATGGGGATTCCCCAGCCTCTGGCTGAATTCACCTTCCTCTCTAGGCATGGCTCATTATTATTTGTGTTCCCGTCACGCCTAGTGGATCTAGCTGGTGAATTAATTAATGTTGGGACACGGTGCCCGCTGGGCCCAGTGGAGTTACAATCCCTGCACCGGAGGGGTGGATCCCACCCACCCCTCCGGTGGAGCTGCTCAGACGTTGGTGGATGAAGTTGCATCTCCTCCGCCCTGGGTAGTATCAGAACAGGAGGAGCAGGGCGAGGCCTATACAACAACTGTCCACCAAACAGGTTTAGAGGCAGATCCAAATTGCTTAGTTATGCCTCGAAGACAGATTCATGAGCTTGTCTAAAGGCTTGCCCAGGTGGAATAATCAGCAATTTAACACCATGGTGGGGTCCCTCCTTTTCCCCCTGTGTCCTTCTCCTGACTGATCCTCTCTCTGAGTCAGGGCGAGGGTGCTGGGAGAAAGCACATAGACTAGGGCATGCATACAAGAACACAAGGGTTGATGAGAAATGGCTGCAGAATGAGTCCATGGGTGCGGCCCTTTCTCCTGCCGACACCAGGATGATAGGCAGTGTGAAGACAACATGGAGCCAGAGCCTGTAATGTTTACAGACTTTGTTCTTCAGTAGCACACTTGTTACCTCAACATCTCAACATGATTTGCTGGGGCAAATCATGCCCTTGGCAGTGCTGAGGTGAACTGGGAGCAACTCCAGGAGACAGTGATGGGGCCAGCCCGTCTTGGTCTCCAGGTACAGCCATATCAGATGCAAGGATCAGTACCAAATAGCCTCAGCTCACCCACACCCTTTCAAGTGCTTCTGAGGAAACGAACAGAACAGCAATCGTTGAGTGATCCATCCTCTGTCATCCACTCCTAGTTTCTGGCAGGCAGAGGCTAGGGACACCTAGAGCATGGGGTCGTATCCCTGCCCTTCTTGCCTAGTAGTCATTGATGGACCTCTCCTTCATGAACTTAATTCTTTTTTGAATCCTGTTGTCATGTTGGCCTTCACAACATCCCCTGGTGAGGAGTTCCACAGGTTGACTTTGTGTTGTGTGAAGTACTTCCTTATGTTTGTTGTAAAGCTGCTTCCTACTAATTTAATTGCATGACCCCTGGTTCTTGTGTTATCTAAAGGAGTAAATTTCAGCAGGTGAGTGCCACCTCCAGAGATCAGGCAAGGATTTCTTTCCACCCAGTGCATTCTGGGAGGTGTTTTGTTTTTATTATTCTCCCTTCTCTGAAGCATCAGGGATGGCTCTGGCTGGAGATGGGACAGTGGATGGGGTGGGCCAGGTCTCCAAGGTGGCACTGAGCCATCTCAGTGCTTGGCTGGTTGGTTCTTGCTCAATGGTCAGGGTCTAACTGCCCACCCAAGTTGGGGTTGGGAAGGGAGTGTCCCCCAGGTCAGACTGGCAGTGACCTTGGGTTTTTTTCACCTTCCTCTGCAGCATGTGGGTGTGGGTCTCTTGCCAGGATTATCTGAGTGTATCTCACTTCATCATTTCCCTGCTATTGCAGGGCCTTCAGGCACCGGTGTGCCTTGGTTCCCCTATTCTCTGCCTGTAGCACATAATAGTCTAGGCTCCTGTGAGTCTCGTTTACTTTGATCTCATTTCGGTTGTTGGGTTTCGTGTGTGGGTGTTGGGTGGTGGTGGGCTGTGATACACAGGAGGTTCAGACCTCAGGGGCTTTTCTGGCTTTACACTCTATGGCAGAATGGGTGTTGTCCTGTGGGCATAGACAGGATCAGCTCCAATACCTGCTGGTGTGAAGCCTGCCCAACAGCTATGATGAGATAACTGGGTCTGTGGATGAGGGGAAAGCAGTGGATGTATTATTCCTTGACTGTAGCAAAGCTTTTGATATGGTCTTCCACAATATTCTTGGGAGCAAGTTATAGTAGTATGGGCTGGATGAATGGATCATAAGGTGGTGTGATACATCATGGCCAGCAGGCAGCAGGAGAGTTAGAGGGAAGCAAGTTTGCTAGAAGTTGGTTGGAGCACCTGAAGCCAATTAGAGTACCTGAAGCTAGGCACATGATAAAAAACCCCTGCTTCAGTCAGACAGTTTGGAGGAGTTGGAGCAGAGAGCAGTTTGGAGGAGAGTTTGGAACCAAGAAGACCCAGACTCTAGGTAAAGAGACACCTGGCTTGTGTAGAGAGAGGGCAGGAAGCCCCACAAGCTGAAGGGTAGGAGAGGGAAGTAGCCCAGGGGAAAGAATAGCTAATTCAGGTGGTTTACTGCTATCGTCAGGGCCCCTGGGCTGGCACCTGGAGTAGAGGGCGGGCCCGGGTCCCTCCCTCTCCACTCTCCCTCCTCTAGGATACTAGTGGGGCAGTTAATACCCTGTTCAGGGGCAAGAAATGGCTCCCTGAACCCCCCACAAGAAGAGAAAGCATGGGACCCATCATAATAGTGGCCAGCAATTTGCCACAGTGGATAGAAAGCTGGCTGGATCATCGGGTTCAACAGGTAGTGATCAATGGCTCCATGTCTGGTTGGCAGCTGGTATCAAATGGAGTGCCCCAAAAGTTGGTCCTGTTCAGTGTCTTTATCAGTGATCTGGAAGATGGTGTGGATTGCACCCTCAGCAAGTTTGCAGATGACACTAAACTGGGAGGAGAGGTATCATAGAATAGAATCATAGAATATCAGGGTTGGAAGGGACCTCAGGAGGTATCTAGTCCAACTCCCTGCTCAAAGCAGGACCAACCCCAATTAAATCATCCAACAGAGTTTTGCCCCAAGCCTGGGTTTAGCAGGCTGATGCTCAAACCACTGAGCTATCCAATCCTGATATTCTATGATTTGTTGGGGAAGAATCAACATGGTTTTTGTAAAGAGAAATCATGCCTCACCAATCTATTGGAATTCTTTGAAGGGGTCAACAAACATGTAGACAAGGGGGATCCAGTGGATATAGTGTATTTGGACTTTAAGAAAACTTTTAACAAGGTCCATCACTGCAGGCTCTTAAGCAAAGTAAGAAGTCTTGGGTTAAGAGGGACTATCCTCTCATGGATCAGTAACTGGTTAAAAGACAGGAACCAAGGGGTGGGAATAAATGGTCAGTTTTCAGAATGGAGAGAGGTAAATAGCTGGGTCTCCACAGGACATGTACTGAGACCAGTGCTGTTCAGCACGTTCATAAATGATGTGGAAAAAATGGTTGCCGCAATGATATGGCAAAGTTTGCAGACAATACTAAATTGTTCAAGATAGTTAAGTCCACAGTAGACTGCAAAGAGTTACAAAGGGATCTGACAAAACTGGGTGACTGGGCAACAAAATGGCAGATGAAATACAATGCTGATAACAGCAAAGTAATGCACATTGGAAAACATAATCCCGGCTATACTTACAAAGTGATGGAGTCTAAATTAGCTGTTACCTCTCAAGAAAGAGATTGTTGAGTTGTGAGTAATTGTCTGAAAACATTCGCTCAATAATGCCACTACCTAAAGCCATGGTACACCCACATCTTGAACACGGTGTGCAGTTCCGGTTGTCCCATCTCGAAAAAGATATATTGCAATTGGGAAAGGTGCAGAGAAGGGCAACGATAATGCTTAAGGGTATGGAACAGCTTTCATAGGAAGAGAGATTAAAAAGACTGGAACAGTTCAGCTTGGAAAAGAGATGATTGAGGCAGGGATATGATGGAGGTCTATAAAATCACAGTTGTGGTGGAGAAAGTGAACAAGGAAGTGTTATTTATCCCTTTGCGTAACACAAGAACCAGGGGTCACCCAGTGAAAATTACTAGGTAGCAGGTTTAAAACAGACAAGAGGCTGCACTTGTTTACACACTGCACAGTCAACCTGTGGAACTCCTTGCCAGGGGTTGTTGTGAAGGTTGGATAAGTTCATGGAGGATAGGTCCATCAATGGCTATTAGCCAGGATGGTCAGGGATGTAACACCAGGATGGTCAGGGTGTCCCTAAGCCTTTGATTGCCATATGCTGGGACAGGATGCCAGGGGGTGGATCACTTGATAATTGCCCTGTTCTTGTCAAATCCCTCTGAAACACCTGGCATTGGCCACTTTCAGAAGACAGGACATGGGGCTAGATGGACCTTTGATCTGCCCCAGTATATCTGTTCATATGTTCTTAAAATAATTTCCCCAGTAAGTAACACTCACTAACGCCCATCACTACTGTTGTTTTTCATGTGTAGTTATCCTTTATCCCAGCACTGCAGGTTTCCACAGCACTTCACAAACAGGGAGCAAAATACTTTCTCTGCCCTGAAGCGCTTACCATTGAAGACAGACGGACAAGCTGAGGCACTGTGCAGCCATGCCGTTGAGAAAGCGCGGGATGATTGCTGGTGATGAAAACAGGGCCAGGAGGGTGCTTGGAAGAAGGGGGCTTTTCAGGAGAGTGGGGCAGGGACATTGGCGAGCTCGAAGTGTGAAACTCTTCCAGCCCCCGTACCACGTACCTAATGAAGCCACGGGAGGGCTGGACGTCTAGCAGGCCCAGGAGCAGCCTCCTATTACGGCAGCTTGTTGATTTGGAGTAAGCAAGTCACGAGGATGAAACCGGGCGCTTGGTTCAAGCAGACACACACAACACAGCGCTCCCCACTGGCCTCTTCTCTCTAGAGCGCACTTCCCAGGGTGCTCTCTGCCTCGCTGTTTAGCTGGGATCAGCGACCACACAGCTCCCCCGTCACACCTCCCGGATACTGGTTTTCTACTGCGCCCGTTCCTGTGACTCTGCTCTGCCTCTCGGATGTGCACTGAGAACTGCTGCAGAGGGCAAAGTTTAAAACGTTCCCTGTGCCAAGGGCCCGAGACAGCCCCCTTCGCAAAGGTATCGGCGCACTCCGCTATCTGGCGGCTTCAGGCCAGGCATGGCCAGTTTTGCTTGGGCGTCACAGTTTTATTCAGTGTGGACGTGATGAATGATTTTCTCTCATGTTTGCTCTGACATGCTCATGGTTACTCCTCCCCCAGGGATTTCATGCCTACTGTTTGTTGCCTTCTCTCCGGGCAGATCAAAGGCTATAAAAAGCCCTGTGATTTTACTGCATGATTGTGTATTATAATGATAATACGTTCCCAGCGGTAGCAGTCATCTCCAAATATCAGATCTCTTCATGAAATAATCTTTATGGCCAGCCCAGCGAGGTATGGATTTTTAGCTTCATTTTACAGATGGGGAAAAATAAAGACCTACAGAGGCAGAGTGATTTTGCCAAAGTCATAGAATGAGTCAGTAGCAGAGCTGGGATTAGACACCAGGTGTCTCTTGCTCCTCTAACTAATAGGTAATGCTTCCTTAGGTTTTGCGGGGAGGTGGGCGGAGTGGGGAGTGGGGAAACTACAGCCTCAACCGATCTCATTCTCCTAAATAGACTGCACTGTGTTCCAGGTTGCTTATGAATATTCTAAGGGGCAAGTGCTTTTGTCCAAAGAATAAAATTAAAATAAGCACAAGCAGCCAGTTTCTGTTTATTCCAAGTGGGTGTTTGTGAGGCTAACTGACCCGTTCCATGTACTGCAGAGTTTCAGGGAAAATCCATTCTAGATTATCAGGCAGTAATGTACATGATCTTTGTTCAGTTCTGATAAGTAGCTAATGCATTTCTGCAGGTGTTAGCACAGCAGCTGGTTCAGCTGCTGTGGGCAGGGTGGAAATTGACGCGCTCCAAGCTGAGGACAAAATAGTGCCATGCCTGAATGGCATTAGCCGCTGGGTGTTTCCTGCAATGCGGCCTCCCCAGGAAATGGCAGATGGCTGCTTACTGCTCACTGGTGGCGGAAAATTATTAGGAGCCCCGTGAAAGGGCCAAGCAGTGGGGAGTAGAGGGGGAGCACCAAGAAAACCACAGCGTGAGGGGGAGAACCTGAGAAAGGCTTGGCGGGCATCTTCACCGTAGAAGAAGCTGCTGGCCTGGTGTGGCAGGGTAAATAAATACAATGTGGCTGGCATCCCAGACTGGGCTGCTTTTGGTTTTTGATTTGTCTAATGCGGCTTCCCCACCCCAGCCGATCTCTACGTCCCAGGAGAAGCAGAGAACTTAAGCAGAGCTGACTCCACAAACTGTAACAGCTCAGAGCTGGAACGCCAATAATTATAGGGTGTCCCCAGCTGCAGGGTGGAGCCGGCATCACCTTCGGGGTTACGGCGTTTCTCCATGACTTGAATGCAACCAGCCAGGGCAAGGTTCCAGGGGCAAGAGACAAGCAGGGAGCTCCTGGTTGAGAACCTGGGCGGAGTGAGCAATTCGGTGAGCAGACCGATGTCAAATGGAGGAAGGAAAGAGAAGAAGAAAAGATATATTTGTTAGAGAAGATGGTGACTTAGGGGCAGGCCCTCCCAAGAATGTAGGCATCCAACTCCCCTAAATCTCTTGGAGGCTATTGGCCTCGGAAGCCCTGAGGCCTGTTAATGGAACATCGCCCGCATGGCACCCTGGGAAGCAAACATGTCCCCACACAAGGTATGTGACCTTTATGCAGCTGTCCAAGTCCCGGGGCAAAGTGAAGTGCACGTGACTGCAAGGAGCAGCACTGCAGCAGAATCGATCCCACAGGGACTGGTGCATTAGGTAGCCCAGAAACCCCCCTGGAGCCAGATTTTCTTGTGATTTAAGTGCAGGCACGTGAGTCAGGTAATCTGAGTTTTCTGGGCTTGGCTCTGCCATGGACTCCGAAGTGTCTGAACCTTTTTCAGCAATTCTGGGTGAATTAATCTGGGATTTAAAGCTTCAGCTGGGACCCCTGAGGAACATGGAAGTTGCAACCTGATCTGGAGGAGTAAAACCAGAGCTGCAAGCAGAGATTCACTTTGAGGCTCTAGGGGTCCTTCAGAGCTGAAAATCAAGAGGAAAACTCACAGGGGCATGAACTCCTTTCCAACGAAACAAGCTAAAGAGAATGAAATGGCACCTGTAATCTGAACTCTCCGCCCACCCCGTGAGGGGCAAGTCCAGAGCTAGCTTGACATTCAGTGGCTTCTAAAAATAGCAACATATTTTGCATGCTGCCTCATGAGCCAGGATTGCTGGATTTCCCACTGCTCTGACTGCAGTTCTCTGTGCAGGCAGGCAAACGTCTTCTGCTTGGAACTGGAGCCAGTCCCGTCCTGCTTCGTTCAATGCACGAAAACAAGTGTGTTGCAACACACCAGTGGGAGGGAATCTGGCTTCTCTATGCCACTGGGATGCATTCATGTCTCAAGAACACATGATTCCAGGCAGCACGAGCTGCCAATAAAAACAACTTAAGCCAGGCGACGTAAGTGGGGGAATGCAGGTGTGAAACAGCAGCACACACCATACTGCCGGAGAAATTAATGCAACAGGTGAGTCTATTCTCAGATTACGAGGGAGTGACAGGGAGACAGTAACCTCCCAGCTGCTCTTACTCCCTGTTTTCAGTCTGTAGTAACCTCAGGGACTTTAGGAGATGGCTGGCTACCCCCTCAGCTCTGCCAGTGATGCCCTCCACCCCCATTTTCAGATGCTCCCACAATTGTTTTTGTGCTTTCTGCTACTGCCCTGCCCATCACTATGCAAAATATTGGGCTGTCTGATCTCCTGGTTAATTTAACCTGACACAGACTCTGGAGGTTCAAATGGCAGAGCCCCAAGAGGAGGACCAATGCATATGCCCAATAGCCCCAAACCCTTCAACAAAGCACAGGTATAAGCTCTGACTGAGAGGGTGAGGAGCGGGCAGAGCTTTCTGGTTCTTGTACTGGATCAGCCTCTGTTGGTGAAAGAGACACGCTCCCCACAGCTGCTCTTCCCACCTGTGTGGAGTTTCCATTTCAGACGGCAACATTTGGTCTCTTCCACTGTTTGCAGTGTTTGTGTGGCCGTGTCGGTCCCAGGATGTGAGTCTGACAAGATGGGTGATGTGGGTAACCGATATGTTACAGTCACAAAATTCTGAGTGAGAGGCAGCCCGACCTGGCGCAAGGGGTCACATCCCCAGTCCCTCACATTTGGCTGGGACGCCCCATCACCATGACGGACTGGTAGCGAGGCCAACACCTGAGCAGCGCTGCTACCCCACGCCCCGGGTGACAATGGCCAGAGGAGGCAGCTGGGCCCAGCCTGTCGGCCAGGAGCTGCCACTGTGGGATGAGTGTGGGATTTGGGGGGTGCACACGGTGTGAGTTCTATGTTTTAGAAGCCATCCTGAGCCAATTAGAGGAGGGGTATTTAGAACCCAGCTGGGCCAAAGCAATTACTTCCTATTATTTTGCTGGGGAAGGAGCAAAAGCCACAACAGTGAGCTGAGGGGGATGAGCCAAGATGGTAAAATCTTCATCCATTTGGAGGGTTTGGTTTCTTGTCTGTGCTTGGAGGAGGTAGTCATCTGGCTGGGGTGGGGTTTTGTGGGCAGTAGGCACCATCTGCTGTGTTCAGGCAGGAGAGGAAATAAAATATCCACCCTGCCGCCACACATTGTGCAGGCTATTGAATATATGGAACAAGAAAGAACAAACGTGAAGTCTTCAGGAAGAGCACAGTTTGTGTGTCTCCCCTGCAACGTGCTGCATCCACATCAGCTGACCTACTTACCAGAAGGAAAGGGCTTCACAACAGAAAGGTAGGTGGAGACATTAGAAATAGAAATGTGCAGCACCCAGCAAAGTCATCCCAGCTCCATGGGTCCGGCCAGCTCCCCACCATCACGAATGAGCCCTTCCTCTGTCTCCTCCATGAGAGGACGACTGGGTGGGTGTTTCGAGAGACGGACTTGTGGGTGGTCCTGTCGGCAGATGCGGATGACGTGTTCCTGTCGGCCCAGGATCTGGGAGACCTGGCCTGGGTGGAGACTTGTCAAAGCATCTCTTTGGTGGCCCCCTTTGCCCAGGTCAACTGGGTCGGGAGCTCTGGATGGGTGGTCAGGGATGGGTGTCAAGGAGGGCCCCCCACCCCTTGCGTTCACTCCAGGCCATCCAGTGTGGTTTCGGTCTACCGCTCTATCTGGGTATCTTTCTGCCACCGATCCTCCTTGCTGGAGAACTGGAGCGATCCCAAGACCAGGGTCTGTTGTGGAGGTGGACGGGGCTGCTCTGGTGCCTTTCCCTTTGTGTGTGTGTGTGTGTGTGTGTGCTGGGGAGGGGGGGGGCAGAGGGAATTGATGCTCAATCAGCTGGTCCTGTCCATGCCCTAGGTCCTGTTCAACACCCTGGGAACCTCCCCCAGGAACCCTGGCCAGCCTCCAGAGGGAGACCCTGGAGTTTTTCTGGCCAGGGTGGCACTGGGTTTCTAGAGAGGTCCTGTGCATCTCCCTGGAGAAGTATTGATGGGGCCTAGTCTGGATCAACAGCCAGGTCCACACCAGTTGCCTTCAGGCTCTGCCCAGACTCTTTTACAGTGCGGGTAATCTGGAGAGCGCTGGCACCTGTCTTCCTATCCCGCTGCCAGGGCTCCGATACACCTGGCAGCTCCTGTATCTCCACCCAAGGGGTTTCCCTGAGACATCTCTGAGCTGCCGGTCTTCTGGCAGGAGCTCCGCAGACCTGGGAGCTAATCTCGGCGACCCAGGCCATAGCGGCCGCCGAGGGGAGGACCTCCTAAGGGAGCCCCTGCTGCACCACTCAGACCTTTGTGTGCAGCTGGCAGAGTCTGTCCTGGCTGGGACCACTAGAGTGGGAGACCTCCTGGGCTATGATTGGAGGGACGGGTGGACCATGGGGAGCTTAGCGCATGGGGCTTCCCCCACCCCCCGCGCCATGTGTCCCCTGTCATGTGCTCCAGGAGGTGAGGGCAGCCTGGCCTCCCACTTCTCTTGCCTTTCTCGAGTGGCCCCCGTGGTAGGGTGCTTGCCTCTCACCTTGGTCCCTTCAGACCTTGTCATTGGGCCCCTGGCCTCCCACAACGGGCAGCCTCCGTCAGCTGAGTCCCATGTTGCTGGTCCACCTCTGAACTTCACCCAAAGAACATTTGCACCTGCTCGTGCGTCACGTCCTCACCCGCATGTCCCGGTCTGACCCCAAGTAGCGGGTCCTGCTGCCACCTGAGGAGGGCGAGAAGCCCTGGTGGGCCAGTCCGTGTCCCCCTGTGGTCCCTCAACCTGCTGGGGATCTCGGTGGGTGACTTCTTCACGGAGCTGTGAGCACGGGTGTGTACTGGGCAGGGCTCCCCCATTCTACCCACGCCTGGCCTTTCTGTGCTGACAGGGAGACCCTGGCAGGGCCATATGGAAAGCACGCAACTGCGGGGCACCAGGAAATATGGGGCACCACATTTCTTGGTGCCCTGCACAGCTGTGTGCTGCTCCAGACCCTGCTCTGCCCTGTACTCACTCCACCTCTTCCCCAAAGCCCCTGCCCTGCTCCGTCACTGCCTCCTCTCCCCTGAGGACTGCTGTAGGGCCGGGCCTGCACTCCCCAGCAGTGGGAATTGTAGTGACCTGTCCCCAGCTGTGTTTCTGGTGAGTTCCCCTCTGCCCCCCAAGCCAGCCCGCGAAGGCCTGCTCCCCGCCATGGGGGGCTGCATCTTGTCCGGTCCCACCTATTTGGACCATGTCCGCTGACTCCCTCGGCCCCTCTGAGGAGCAGTGGGTTCTGTCAGGGGTTCACTGTTCGTGTGTCTTTCTGGCCACCTGATTTAGGCCTTATGACCTTCCCTCCTGTTCCTGGAATTGGTGGTAGCCTGGGTCCCCTGACCCCCTCCCCCGGCTAAGGGGGAGGGGCCTTTAGCTAAGGTGGGCTTAAGCCCGCGGTTTGGCCGGGATCTACAAGAGGCAGAGCTCTGTGTAACTGACTCTCAGTCAAGATCTGACCGGGCTGTTGCCAAAAGAAGGCTGAGTTACCCAGCCTTTGCCGCACGCTGCAGCGCGTCAGCCAGGCTCCGTCACAGCCTGGGAAGTTTTTACGCTTTGAAAGATCAACGCTTAGATCATTGTTGGTGCTGGTTTGTTCTCTTGGGTTTTTTTTTTTTTTTTTTTGACTCATGAGCGCTGACCCGTCCACAGCACCTGTGTCTCGGACAAACCTTGGCAGACTTCCTAGCCACTCTGACTGCGTCCCAGTTCTGCACCCATCTGAGAAAAGCCAATTACGTCTCAGGCCAGGCCTGCAGATCGGTTTTGCACTGATATCAGGCACTCCAGATTCTTGTTGAACGGGGCTGTGTGCTGGTAAACACCTGGTGTGTCCCATCCCGGAGGAGGCTGCAACTGAGCAGTGGCTAAAGGGATCCCTTCTCTAATTGCCTCCCTCACCAGGGGGCTGGAGGCTGGGATTTTGTTTAATGCTTGTAATGCCTTTTGGCAGGGCCAAATGAAAGGCTCTATTGACTGAAGTGCAGTGTGGCTGTGTCTCAACCTGGGGATATTCAGGAGTTAGGGGTTTGGACCAGTACTGCGTCTGCGGGCATAATGGCTGTTTGTATTCGTTGTTTGTAAAGTGTCTGTACGTTACAGACTGATCATAGGAAGAGCTACAGAACTTGTGATTTCCCGCTTCCCAACTGTCAAAGGCCAAAGTCTACGGGGCTGCCTTTGCACCTGGTGCAGTCATTGAGGAGAATTAAAATGCTATCACATCTGATTGCTAGGGTTCTCCAGGCAGTTTTCACAGGTATAACTGACATTGAAGCATCTTTCTACAATCCTTATATGGCCCTCATTCCCTTAGGATCTGAGCACATCACCCCAGTAAGATAGGGAAGTGCTGTGACCACCATGTTACACATCACCACCTGAGGCCCAGGCAGGCTAGGTGACTTGCCTAAGGTCACACAGCAAGATCTGTGGTGGAGCCAAATCTTAGGCTGGTGCTGTAAACAGTGGCCCATCCATCCCCTCACACTCTGCTCAGGTCCTCAATCCCAAATCTCGCTTTTCTTTTTGAAAACTGATAAGAAAAAACACCAACCTTGGAAAGGATCCATCTTTACCTTTCTTATCAGAAGAGCAAGAGATGACTTAAGTATAAGTACCTTCATGGAGAGAAAACAACAGGTACAAAGGGGCCCTTTAACCTAGGGGAGAAAGACGTTGCAAGAACCCATAGCTGGAAGATAAAGCCAGACCACTCCAAATAAGAGATAAGGGGCAAATTTTTAACAGTGAGGGTGATTTCACAAACTATCATGGTGGAGTCTCCATTTCTTGATGTCTCCAGATCAAGGCTGGCTGCGTTTCTGGACGAGATGCTTTAGCCATACACAAGATATCGGCCTCAGTGCACAGGCAAGATTCTCTGGCCTGTGTTATGCAGGAGGTCAGACAAGACGATTTAACGATAATGCACATGAGACAAAGTGGGTGGCATTACTGAGGAGTGAGGCTGACACCAGCAAACTGACTGTACAAGAGAGCTGAATAATTCCAGCTCAGATCTAAAGACCTATAACCTCACTGTCCAGTCACTGTCCCCTCTTGGATTGCTGATGATCAGACCCCCTTCCATTATTCAAAGCAGAAGAATGTGATGGGTCTGGTTAGCCCAGCTAAGAGAGAGAAAAAGATTGTTACCTCTACGTCAACAGTCTGAATCCAGATCACTCCGTGACTGAAAACAGCTACCATGAACTAACTGTCTGCTGGTAAGGCAAGTTGATGGGTATCCATCTAGCTCCCACTAAACAGTGCCCAGATCACAGCAGCCGGGAGTGGTGATAACTGTTTCTTTTACAGACAGCCTTGGCAAAGCAGCCAAGGACTGAACAGAGATGGAGTAGAACCTACTGTCACACCTGTCCCAGGGATTTCTTCCAGGTGAGGGTTTGGCGTGCTGCCCAGAGAGAGAGGGGAAACTTGCATTGTTACAGCCCACACAGCCTCTCTTCTTTGGATAAACAAGACTTCAGGCTGCAGCATGGCCAAAACCTAGCACTGAACAAACACACACAAGTATTTTAAAAACAATACAATGCCGCTTGCTTGTCAGCATTTCTGCTTCTCATCCACTGGGTGCAGCTAGCTACTGTCAGCCGAATACACTAGACATGTCAATTTCGCTTTCTGGTTCTCATACATTAGACAATGCTGTTGAGTTTGGGTCTCGGGCAGGGCTGGGAGATCTTTTTAAATTCCCACTCCTTCCAGCCCCTGTTTTAATTGAATTTTTTTAATCGTAATGAAAATATTTCCATTCATATTGGGCTTTGTAAAACCGTTAAAACATTTCAAATATGCCCCCACCCACTTGATATTTAAAAATATTAATTACTCTTCAAACCCCTATGTGGGAGATGTGAGGACTATCCCCAGCTTAAAGAAGGGAAAACCAAAGAACAGGGAGGTTAAAAGGTCACAGAACTTGGATTTCATGCATGTTCCCTTGTCTCTAATTAAACTACTAGACAATGGTTCTGTATAATTAGCAAGGATTTAGCCTTCCAGAGGCTTATTCTCTTCATTATGCAATAATTTGACAAGATAAAAATGCAATTCATAGAGTTTATGGCCAGAAGGGACCATCATGCTATCTAGTCTGACATGCACATTGCAGGCCACAGAAACTCCCCAATCCCCTTCAGTAACAGACCCATGGCCTCTGGCTGAATTACTGACGTCCTCAAATCATGACTTAAAGACTTCCAATTACAGAGTTACGCTGGTTTAAACCAGCAAGTGACCCCAGCCCCATGGTGCAGAGAGAGGTGAAAACTTCCCAGGGCCTCTGCCAATCTGACTTGGGGGCAAATTCCTTCCTAACCCCGAATATGGTGATCAGTTGGACTCTGAGCACGTGGGCCAGACAGACCCACCAGCCAGACAGCTGGGAAAGAATTTTCTGTATCAACTCCAAGCCCTCTCCATCTAGTCTCATCTCCGGCCATTGGCAATATTTGTGGATGGGCCATTGTAGGCAATCTTATCAGAGCAATGGATGACTCCTTGAAACACTGGACTAACAAGACCAAAAAGCCCGAATCATTACCTTCGCCATTAACTCTAATTTCAGAAAAATTGCCATTCCCTTCAGCATACAAGGGATCCAGCTAGGGGAATCTGGGAAAGACGAGGAAGCAAAATTCACAGCCAGTTATTTAAAAGGAGAGTGGAATTATTACCCCAGAGAATCTGCACACTAAGTGTAGATTAGCCCTTATAGCTGTCCCTTCTAGGCGGTAGATCTATCTTTATTTACACTAATAGCTCTTAGAAAGCCGTCATCCCTCCGGGCAACACTGACTAGCCCCGGGAAAGATTCTTGTGAGAGTTTTGGAGTAAAAAAATCACTCTTAAGACCTAAGATTTCTCACTTCTTGATTCTTCAGTAGAAATAAAGAACTACGTGGCTGCTTGGAAAGGAATCGGATTTGGAATGGTTTTTTGACTGATAAATGTTGACGTTTACTTTCTACATTTTTTTACTTGAGTTAAAGTCTTTGCACTAACATAACATTGAGGGTGTGTCAGGGGGGTAATCACTCAGTATTTATTCAAGCGGCTGGTAGCTGATTTAGCCAAGGTTCCCAACAGGCTCAGAGCTTAAATCATGGGGGGAGCAACTTGCTGTGCTGTGTAAAAATGGAAATGTGTAGGACAGTCTGCTCCTTTGAGGTCTCATGGAGCCAGGGAGCAGCAAGCCCTGGCTTAAGGAGAAGCCCAGCAGCTGATCCAGCAGCTGATCCAGCTAAGCAACAGGTAATTATTGGCTCTGGATGATATGAATGGGGGCCTAGCCAGGTGTGTGAGGGTGTGGCAGGAGAGATGGCTACTTCCCTGGGTAGCAGCAGAAGGCTGTGATAGGGTAGGTAGGGCCTGCAGTGGGACACCAAAGTGGGAGTGGGGTGAGAGGCTGTGATCCTTGAGCCACTGGGGTAGCAGACCCTGCAGGGCCAGGCCAGGCCCGTCACCGTTCCATATTGCTTGTGAGTGTGTGGTAGAAGACTAAAAAAGCCCATGTAGATGGGTGAAACAGAGTTGGGGGTGACTGACTGTTTTGTCCCCAAACCGGTGACGTAGGGTGACCAGATGTCCCGATTTTATAGGGACAGTCCCGCTATTTGGGATTTTGTCTTATATAGGTGTCAATTACTCCCCTCACTCCAGTCCCGATTTTTCACCCTTGCTATCTGGTCACCCTACGGTGACGGTTAAGAAATCTTTATCAGTTGGATTCAGTATTCTCTGCTAGCGCCACTAAGGCAGGCCCAGATCTCTCTCACTCTCCCACACAGAGCTCTTATTAACTCAAATAATTCACAACACCCTTTTCAAACTTGTCGCGCCAGTTTTGGAGCAAAAGGTGAACTCGGCCGTGATTGACGTGATTATCAATCATTTGTACCTAGGGAGCCTAGTGCTAGCCTCCCGCTTGTGCTCAGCGCTGCAGGAACACAGAACAAAAAGACAGGCTCTGCTCTGAAGGAGCCGGGTCAAGTCTTGCAGGATGCTAAGTTCCTTATAGGTTTAGGCCTTATGACCTAAAACCTTGGGATAGGTCTACACTACCCGCCGGATTGGTGAGTAGAGATTGATATTTCGGGGATCGATTTATCGCGTCTCATCTAGACATGATAAATTGATCTCTGAGTGCTCTCCCGTCGACTCCGGAACTCCACCCCGCCAAGAGGCGCAGGCAGAGTCAACGGGGGAGCAACTCAGCGCCATGAAGACGCCGAGGTAAGTCGACCTGCATATGTCAGCTTCAGCTACGCTATTCACGTAGCTGAAGTTGTGTATGTTAGGTCGATTCCCTCCCCGCAGTGTAGACCGGGGCCAAGACTAAAGACAGGGCAGGCTGGGAAGAATTACAGCGGTCGTAGTTCCTGTGCCACAAGAGAATGGAGCAGAATCGGAGGCGTAACGAAACTCTATAATATTTGTGCCTTAAATGTTTAACTTCTATGGGAAGTTCAGAGAGGCCACCCAGCCTGTAGGACTCAGAGCATCACTGCTTCTCTCTGACTCTGCTACACAGACAGGAACCGGTGGCCGAGAAGAAAGCCAGTCCAGATTACACTAGCATCACTGCGGGGTTTACTTATTAAGTTGCCCTAAAGCCTGACTAAGTTGCTATGACCCACTGCGGTAGAGCTCCAACAGGCGGCTGCACTTCCTACTAAGTTACATGTGACTTATGTGCAATGTATAACTCTCCTCCCAGAACGCCGGCGGGAATGCGGAGGCAGCTACACCTAAATGGTGGCGCGATCCTCAGATCAAACCTTTGTGGCTCATAAAACAGCAGAGTGGAGAGCAGTGCAGCCTCCCATTAGGGCAGTGGGGAGGCCAGGGATAGAATTTTTCTTACGCACAGCAAATATTAGCCTGGGAGACGGCGGGATGTTGCATCTCCAGAAACATGCTCTGTGAAGGTACAAAATGGGAAAGTTGGCAGCTAAGCCGGGTCATTCTGCAAAATGTTAATCTGCCTGGGCTCTGTAATGATATTTGGGGAGGGAAGGGTCCACCCCAACCACCCTCTACACAGGCCATAGCTAGAGCTTCCCGTTCTGTGGGGAAATTCTGCTATTTTGATATTTGTTTTCATTCCAAGTCAAGACGAAAAGTCAAAATATCATTTTGTGGTTTTGCAGAATGGGAAGTTCCTCAAAGGTTTGCTTCAGAAATGTTGAAATATTTCATCCTGAGGTAGTACGAGAGTGAATTGTTGTTGCCTCAGCTGCTGCAGTGCCTCCTGGGAGTTGTAATCTGTGTGCTTTGTGTCCTGTTTTCCTGGATGGACCAAGCTCTTTGGATGGACTACATCTCCCATGATGCACTGTAGTTGTGAAACTCTCATGAAGCAGTGCATTATGGAAGTTATAGTCTGGTCAGAGCCCATCCCATAGAAGAGAATGAGGGTATGTGACACTCAAATTTTAACTCCCATGAGACACTGTGGCAGCATAAGGGACCCAGATTAATGTGAAACTGACCTGAAATTAAATGTTTTGATTTGGGTCAGCCTGACGTGAAATGAAATATTTTATTTAGATTTTCCCAGTGGAAATTCCCTGCCAGCTCATACTCCGAGACCTTCAACACTGCTGCCCCGGCCTCTGTTTTTTGAGCTATAGAAATAAATTGGTTAGCTGGGCACAGAACTAGGTGATTGTTCACATAAGGAGACACAACATAAACTTGGTCAGTGCCTCACACCAGTTCCACAATGTTCTTTGCATTTTTTTTTTACCATACTGTTATTGGGGTAAAAATAAAGGGGGAGCTTTTCAAAGGCACAAAAGCTGGTTGAGTCCCCATTTCTGCCTTTGTAAAACTCCCCCATAGTGCACAATATTCAGAGCTTTGCATGTCCCACCTACTTGGCCATTACACACACTCTGTGGATCTGCCTCTCACATAGTTGATATATTCAGGCGCTGAGTTTTGCCCTGGATGTCTGTGGGAGCAGAATTAAGCTCTGAAACTGGTGCAAATGGTGGAGAGGGGTGTGAAGAACCGCTGGCTCACCTTGTGAAGGGATCGGATGTGTAACATTCTACAATCAAACCAATGGTCTGTTTAGTATGACCGGGGCTACCACTACCTGATGTCTCACAGGAAGGTGTTACCTTTACTTCTCCTTATTCCTCACCAGCTGTGCAGTGCAAGTACCCACATGGGGAACTAATATCTAATAATCGTCTCTTCAGTTCAACAGAGGAAGGTCTAACAAGATCCAATGGCTGGAACTTGAAGCTAGACAAATTCAGATTGGAAATAAGGCGTACGTTTTTAACGGTGAGGGTGATTAACCATAGGAACAATTTACCAAGGGTTGTACTGGGTCCTTTATAACTGGCCATTTTTAAATCAAGGTTGGGTCTTCTTCTAAAAGTCATGCTCTGGTTCAAACAGAAATTAAACCAAGAAACTTCTCTGGTCTGTGTGCTGCAGGTCAGGCTAGATGATCAGAGTGGTCCCTTCCGGTCCTGGAATCTAGGATCGACGGGATGAAGAGAGGACATTAAAGGTAAAGGCCTGGTACCTAAAAAAAATCCAGGCTTTCTCCAGAGAATGCAGGAGATCAGCTCAGTTGTTCAGCCGACATGGCAGCCTTCTCTTCTCCACCCCCTCCTTGCTGTGCCCAAGTCCCAAACATGCCCTGGCAAGGCAGTGCTGCAAGTACCACAATGAGTAGATAATTACCCGAGTGCTGATGCTCCTGCCAAGATTTAAGACCAGGCTTGCCAATCCGTGTTGTTAAGAATTTCCACCGTGTCACTGCAGATCCCCTGAGAGGACTTCGGTTCTCAGGCCAAGGAGTGGCACAAAACTGGGGGGCAGAGGCCCAGTAAGAGCTGCGAGTCAGATCTTCAGGTGCTGTAAATCAGTTCCATTGGAATGGGTGCTGTTTACACAGCTGACCTTTGGGTGTGGTTCTGAGCTTGCAACATGCTTGTTCATTTGTGGCATGTAATGAAGACGGTGCCCTGTTTTATGTCAGCAAGCAGGAGCTTCAAATAATTCAGTGGGGAAGTAACAACTAATGTGAAAGTAATTGTTAATTGTCACCATAAACTCACCTTTCTTTCCAATCTTATCCCCTTTGCAGGCTGTTTCTCCTGGAAATGGGATGGAAGAAATGTTTTCTCTGTTGGTCCTGTCCTGCTGGCAACTGCAATGCCCAAGGCTCTGAGGACACGCATGCTCACATCAGGACTCAGTCCCTGCCCCAAAGAGTATACAGAACCACTCTCCAAAGCTGCCTTTTGCTGGTTTAAGTAAGAACTCCCCACAAGGGCCCTGTGGTCAGCTGTCGTTAGTGAGGATGTGTTTGCCACATAGCAGCCTATGGAGACTTCAGCAAGGTCTATCTGTCTTGTGTACTTGTATCGTCCCCAGCCATGTAGTATTCTGAGCACCACACAATTTCTGTGAGATAGGGCAGGGCTATGAACACCATGTTACAGATGAGGAACTGAGGCACAGAGAGACAAAGGCCCAGAGCCTCAAAGTTATTTAGGCGCCTAACTCCCATTGGTTTCAGCGGGTCTGGGCCCAGGGGGGTCTGTGGCAGAGCAGGGACCCAGTTTACATGAGTTGAAGACCAGTACCGTAACCAGGGGGCGGCTCCAGACATCAGCACAGCAAGCACATGCCTGGGGCGGCGAGCCGCGGGGGGCAGCCTGCCGGTCACTGTCAGGGCAGCAGTCAGACAGCCTTTCTGTAGGTGGTCCGCCGGTCCCACGGCTTCGGTGGCATTTCAGCGGCGGGTAGCCGAAGCTGTGGGACTGACGGACCTCCCACAGAAACATCGCCGAATCCGCGGGCCTGGTAGACCTCCCGCAGGGGTGCCGCCAAAGGCTGTCTGACTACCACGCTTGGGGGGCAAAAAACATAAAACCGCCCCTGACCATAACATTAAACCAACCGTCTTGGTAGGGGCTCCGTTTTATTACGTGCATTAGAAAAGGAAACAAACTACCCCTCAACATTTATGAGCTTAATTTCTTGTCAGTGTCATGGTAGAAATGAGCCTTCTGGAGGGACTTAAAGGGGAAAGCTTTATGGATCGCATGCATAAGGGATGGATTTAGTCCAACTCCTGGCACCTGCACAACGTTGTTCACCATTATATGAGTTTTCAGTGTGCTGTCTAGTTTACATGCCTGGTGTTTCTTCAGGAGACTGTTCCACCACATGGTAGATCTCACTGTCATGAAATTTCTCCTGATAGCCTATATTTTCTCTCTGAGTTTCATCCAGTTGCTTCCAGTTACACCTCCTTGTCTAACCCGAAGGAATTCTTTGCTGTTCTTCGGCCACGTGTAATGTTACTCTGTGCTCCCCAGCTCAGCCAAGCTCTGCACAATGAGCTCTTGTCATTGCTCCCCATAAGCAAGTTCCTCAAGCATTCTGATCATTCGTGTGTTGCTCTTCTCTACCCTCAGTCATTGGAAGGGAGCATGTTCTTTCTCTGTAATCAAATTAGTATGAATGAGTACCAGGGCTTCAGGGTTCCTACCAGCATTTGTAGTTATGCAAGCTAAGTGTCTGTCCACACTGGGAAATTGACCCAAACAGCTTCTGTGGAATAAACTGTTCCCCAATAGCTATTCAGCAATAACTCCCTATGTGGACACATTCATTCTAGGAGTACCTTTTTCTGAATCAGTTTAATCCTCTTCGATAGCCCTGAAACCCTTTTACCCATTTCTATTGACTTTCATTTGGCTAGAGATGTTGATGGGAGCTTTGGGTGAGGATGGACTTCAAGCCTGTAATTAATGATCATACAATGACCCCTGTCGTTATCTTCACTTCCTGCAACTTCCAATAGCCAGCCCGCTTGCATTTCTCGCTAGTGAGGATCCACTGAATGGATGACTCCGGTGATGCATAGAGGCAGGGGAGGGAAGATGTGTCATGCTGTGGAGAGTGTGAATGGAAATGGCAATTTAGGTCAATTTCACACAGTCAGACTGATACTGATGCTAATATGACTCGAGACACTTTCTCCAGCTGCACCTTGGAACCAGTTTACAAACCGGGCTAGCAGGGGAAAACCTACAGCTGGGCGTCCGTCTTCTTCCCAGGAATTTTACTTGGAATACAAAAGCGTACAGTCACCTGTGGTGCATCTAGTCATGTTAGTCATATAGTTTAATGAGAACCTTGTGCAACAGCTCTCTTACTACTGCCTTCCACGCACCGCCTAACCTTATCTCCCTCGCAATCAGCTCCTACTTGCTGAACAAGTCAGAAAAGGAACTTTACCACAGAAAACCAACGCAAGCTAAGCCACCCACAGGTGCAACAGAAACTGATTTTGGGGGAAGGGGATGAAGACGCAGACTGGTCGCCATAGCTACTAAAAACCAGGCTTGCAGTGGAGGCTGCTTGATGCTGTTGGAAACAGTATGATCTTTACCTGGAATCCATGCCGGTTTCCCCCCTCCACTGGTGACTGTCCACTGCCACTGGGCACACTGCACTAGCCATAGGGCACGAATATGCCACAGAGACATATTGGGGCTCCTTGGGCTTCTACTCCATCTCGTTTCAACAGCTGGCAATGCCAGCCAAGTCGGGAGGTCTCAGCAGAGCTCACTGCTTTAGCTTTATGCCCTTGGCTAACCTCTCGTTGACTCACTTTTGTTCTGTTTCTATCACGGTTTAATTGTTTCCTCATCACTCTCAGCACATTCTGCTTTTTAAGGATCAGTCTGGGGACCAACTGTTCCTTATTTTCTGGTTTCCTCTCATTTCCTCCCCACCCCATCCCTGGCCTCCCCTGCTCCTTAATCAGCTCCAAACGTTCCGCTGTCTGGGATCTGAGCCTCTGAGACACAATGCTGGTGAAGGGCACAACGATCTCTCTGCCTGTCCGTGACACCTCTTTCTTCCCAGTTCCCAGGCTTCGGGCTGGGGCTGTTTGCTAATTGAAAGGCTGCTGAGCATGCTGCAAGAACCAATGGTCCCATCTGGCTAATGCAGGAGGAGTTATTAATACTGGCCTGGCCCCAGGGCTCAGACACAGCTGGTGCACATCTGTACACTACATGGGCACCTCTCCCAAGCTATTAGCTTGTTCTCTAGAATCTCATCATCATCAAGGCTAATCCCAAAGAGTCGGAGCCTCCTGGCAGATTGAGTGCCACTCAACCAGTCTCTATTAGGTCCTTAAGACAGTCTGTCAGGGTGTTCAATTTGCCTCCATCCCTGACAACCTTATTGCACCATCAGAACTGTTGCCAACCCCATGATCACCAGCTGCATAGTGCCATTCCTTGGTCAATGCTTTCACAATTTGTTGGTCTTCCATCCTAATGGTTTGCCTGCACCGAGAAAGCCACTGTGCCGGTGATGATGGAGGTGGCTGCTGGGTTCAGCTACAAAGATCCTCGTTCGTTGCTGATCTTGTCTTGCCACCTGATATGGAGCAGCTGACGAAGACGAGAGCTTTCATTTAAAGAAACCCCAGCAAACCCTAAGTAAGGGCAGGCCTGCTCTTCAAATACTGCACCGGGGCAGCCGTGGTGCTCTAGCGCTTTCATGAAGACGCTCAATGCCAATGGGAGAAAGATCTCCCATCAGCGTAGTTAATCCACTTTGCAAGAGGTGGCAGTGCTGTCCATACTGGCGCTTAGGTGGGTGTAACTACATCGCTTGGGATGAGGGGAAACCAAGCCCCATCATGTGGAGTGATCATATTTGGAACATCTGCGCAATCTACTGTAATGTGTCATCTTGGTGGCTTGCATGGGTGGAGCTTATTTTATGGGTGGAGCTTAGAAGAGCACCACCCCCGTTCTCTCCCTCCTTACAATGGGACATCTGGTTGGTGCAGAAAAGGGAGAGGGGTCCACAAACACAACAATCTGACTGCATGCCAGGGGCGGAGAGGGGTGTAACAATCAACTCTGCAAAATTCGCTATTTTTTTGTGTGGAATTTTTGTACAAAAGTTGTTTTGTGCCATTTGAACACCCAAGTCCACCACAATTA
Organism: Dermatemys mawii; assembly: GCA_007922305.1. NCBI lineage: Eukaryota > Metazoa > Chordata > Testudines > Dermatemydidae > Dermatemys > Dermatemys mawii. The sequence continues at coordinate 2,037,553 of ML677491.1, read as the reverse complement.
ACTTCAGGGCACAAAAGTTATATGGGTCTGAGATTCCAGACCTGCTCTATTCAGAACTGGGCACGTACCAAGCCAGAAGTGCTGGACATTGGAGTGTAGCTAGCGTCCTTCCCATTGCTGATAAGACCAAGCCTGGAGTCCAGGAGACCCTGTGATATGACACTAGCTAGAACAGGCACTAGAGAGAACCACAGGTTCTGCGTGTGTCCAGAAGCCCCAGTAAGGAAAAACCTCTTTACATTCATTACAACCTAGTCCTGGCTTTGCTTTACTGAGGAACATTGTAGAAGGAAGGACCTGTGCTAATTTGAAGATCCAGTATTTCATGGACTCCTGGGGGACAGGAAGGAATGCAGTGTTGGAGTACGTGTGTTAGACTAGTGTGCAGTTTGTGTGTTAGAGAGACTAGTGTGCAGTTTGTGTGTTAGAGAGACTAGTGTGCAGTATGTGTGGTAGAGGGATGTAGTGCACAGTACGGGTGGTAGAGAGACTAGTGTGCAGTACAGGTGTCAGAGAGACTAGTGTGCAGTATGGGTGGTAGAGGGACGTGGTGCACAGTACAGGTGTTAGAGAGACTAGTGTGCAGTATGGGTGGTAGAGAGGGGTGGTGCATGGTACGGGTGGTAGAGGGACGTGGTGCGCAGTACGGGTGGTAGAGGGACGTGGTGCGCAGTACGGGTGGTAGAGGGACGTGGTGCGCAGTACGGGTGTTAGTGAGAGACCGTTAGAGAGCCAGCCTCTTTGTCTCTTTTTAAACACTCCTTTGTTCCACAGCAAAGACCCCTGAAAACTGATTCAGGACGCAAAAGACCTGTCTACACAGGGAAACTGACCGGCCTCGTTATGCAAGTGACCTCTGGAATACAGTCCACCTGGAGGGGTTATACCAGCATAGCCATGGCAGAAGAATCATTCCCCTGCAGCTATTCAGGTCCATTTCTCCGGTAGACATGCCCAAAGAAATTCTAGCGGCCAAACACCATCTGGGTAACAGCTGCAATGGCAGCAAGGGATGGGTTTGATTGTAACTGAGTGTAATGAACCAACACAACCAATGGGTGCAAAGAGCATCATACCCCCTCCTCAAGCTGTCCTCACAATGCGGCTGCATCCCCTTGGCCTGCATGGCTGTTCGAGGAGGAAGAGAAGGAAGCATGAAGTTGCATTAAATCACAGCCTTTCTATTCCTTTTTTTCTTCCTTACTGTGTCTTGTTTTGTCTTTTCCCCCCGGTGGCGGGGCCGAGTGCTCTCTGGATGGGCCGGGACGTGCACGTTGTGTAACCGATTGTTGGGTAATGTGGTTTAGGTTAATTCGGGCTTTGTTATGTAACATCTCTTCAGTGCATCATCCAATTCGATGTCAGGTTGATTCCTCTGCGTGGTAAAGGTGCACAGATGGCTCCGTGCCAAAGCAACATGCAGCCGCAGAGAGTAGAGGTAAATGGTCCAAGCCTCGGTGGGTGTAATTCAGTGTAATCCTGCCATTGGCCTCAGTGGAGTCATCCTGGTTCGCAACAGCTGAGGCTCTGCCCACCCTGAAAGTTCTCTGCGAACAGCAGCAAACCCACCTGAGTGAGTCTGTAGGAATAACATATTCAAGTATTAAAAATAATTTCCCAAGTGAAAGTAACTTTTTATAATTTGTTTCCCACAACTAAAAGTTTACAGAGTAGAAGTAGCTTAATAAGTGTTTAAATTTATTATTTTTATTCTTATTATTTGTTAAGATTGTTAAATGTTTAAATTTATTATTATTGCCCCTTTAAAATATAATTTGTTAATATTAGGTTATGTAACTTAAAATTGTTAAAAATATAATACTATATTTATTTACTATAATATTTAATATTATAAATATAATAGTAGCCAAAAACAGCTTCCCTTTTTTTGTTTTAGGGCACGCTTAAACTTTTGCAAGTAGCTACTTAAAATTAACATTGTAACAATGCATTGCTAAGCCACTAACTTCGATTTGGGAGCCAAGCCCTGTAATGAATTAAGGGCATTGTTACACAATTAATGCCAGTTCTTTTTAAAGCATTGTAAACCAATTAACCCTAATCGCAAAGTAAAACATTGTAACTATAACAGTAACTAACATAGCACTCAGAGAGAAAATGTTTTAAAAAATGCCACCCAAATACTTTTATAACTTTTTGTAACTACAACTTTTGTATGTGTAAAATTATTATTATAGAAAATACTGTATGTAAAACATTAATTAGAAAATGTATGTAAAAAAAAAGTGCTTGAACAATAAATAAATGGTTTAAAAGGTCCCAGCCTAAAAATGAAGCACCAAAGGGCTAAAAAAGGCGTCAGGTGCCAGTGTAACCAAAAGGTGTCAGGTAAAAAAAAACTGAAGGTCTACCCTATAAAATCACTGATGAGCACCTGGCAGCCACCCTGAAAACATCAGTATGATGCAGCAATTCCCGTAGACTGGCATAGGAAAAAAATTCCTATAAAAACTGAACCAAAAGACTATAAAGTCAAAGTCCAAGGTTCTGCTGCCAGCCTATCAGAAGCTTCAAATGCGCATCTGATCAGGACTTCGCTCCCCACTACCACCTACTGTGTATAAAATATCTGGCCAGTATTCTGTCACAAGCAACTTCCAGGCTGGTAACTATAACAGTTACCCAAAACCCAAACAAATAAATGAATAAATGTTTATATATGTATGTGTGTGTGTATAAGTGTTAAGTAGTAATAAAAATAAGTAGTTAAACACGTTTTCTTCTATCTTTTCTTTATTCTTTATTATTATCTTTACAATAAATGTGGCTTTTTGCCTTATTCCCCTCATAAAATCCTGCTTGCTTTTATTGGTATAACAAATCCCCGTCCAAAGAAATGGAGAACCAGGGGAGCTCGGTGTGTTCTCAGTTCCTGGCTGGTTGATGGTATGAAAACCACTATTGCAGCTGTCGTCATGTGCCCAGATTCAAGCAGAGTTTAATAGACTTGAATCAATTAACACAGGGGAGTCCCATGGCCTGTGGTATGCAGGAAATCAGATGTATCACAAAGGTCCCTTCTGGCCTTAAATCCTATGAATGAGAAAGGTCAAGGAGTGGATGGGCTTGGGGACTGGATGCCACATTTGATGTGGTCTCTAGGGCCGGGGGAAGCTTGCACTGTCATGAAATGTGCCCTACTTTTTGGGGGGGATCAATAGATTTTTTTTCTGGGGATCTGCACTAAATCTCCCAGCAAGTTAAAGAAGGAAAGCGGCTTTAGTCCTGATTCTGCTCTCTGTTTCAATGACTCTGGTGTGACTCAGGAGTCCTGCTTTAAGCTGAGTTATGCTGCTGGAAAACCGGAGCAAAGGAGAGGGGCCAACTGGGCCCTTGGTGCGTATCTTTTCAAGGAGGTGGCTAGGATCACGGCAGAAGTGGCTCTGAACCGGAGTATGACTGAGCCAGTCCTGGGTTGAACATGTGACCTCTGCAGAATGGGAGAAAACATCCATTTTATCTTCAAGGATTCGTGCACCTCACAGGCTTAATCCAAACTAATGAAGAATATTAATTATTCATAGTGCTTGACTATGAATCATTCCAGGTGTGAACCTCACCTCGTCCTTGCTCAAGAAGCGGAAGCATACACACCCGGATTGTAGCAGAACGACCAGTGGATTAGAAATAGCCAGCAAATACCGATGGCTGCCAAAAATAGCCATGGGGCCCTCGGGCGCTGCAAATGACATTCTACATATAAAATAAACTGGTTAGTCTCTAAGGTGCTACAAGTATTCCTCGTATTCTCTAGAGCATTCTTCGTAGACATCAAGCTGATCAACATGGCTAGTGCTACCAGGTCAGCTGGGCACATGCCTCTTCTGGGTGAGCGAGGGAGGTGATTTGGGCTCCAGCTGGACTAGGGTGAAATAGTGCCTCTCTCATGCTACTTGCTTGTTCTCCAGAATCTCAGCTTTCATTTGGGGGGAAAAAAGTGCTTTATGGATGCAAAGAAAACCTTAGAAACATGACTGTGGAACAGAAGCAGACACATCGGCTCAGTTTTGCAGAGCCTAAAACAATAGCTCTGTGAGGTGTGAATTGCCCCGCTCATCTCAGCAAGTGCTAACGTAACTATCTACTTTATATTGCAGCATCTGATTTTATTTTGAAGTGCAAAGAAAGGGATTGAAACAGTGGGGAGGAGACAGATTTTTGTTTGAATACTCTGTTACGAAATTGTTGGCAGAACTATTGCTAGTCACGCTCTGGATCACAGATGGCCAACAGAGAAACAGATTTATACAGGACTCCTTGAAGCGAGAGCTGTCAAGAAGAAATGCTCTGCTGAGGAGAAGAGAACTTAGTCAAGAGAGGAAAAGAAGGCGACAGCTAGTTGTGAAGCTAGCCTTCCATTGGTGAAGGAACTGGAAAGGACATCCACTACTGATGGAGCAATTCAAAGATAGATGGGAAAGAGAAATATCTCCAAGCTGAGCTGAACTGGAACTAGCTAGGCCGGGACCCGCTCCACACAGTTCAGAAAGACATTTGACCTCTCAGAAGTCTAAGGAAAGATAAGCACTGGGGTCGAGAATATTCAAAGCTTCTCAGATGGGGTTTTAGGCAGGTAACTTCAGAGGAGAGGAGATTTGAGACCGCTAGTGATTCCTTACATTCATGGAGACCGAGCATTGGATGGAATCCATGATGAGTTGGGGACATGGGAGTAAAAAGAACTCTGGAGTTGACTAGAGGCCAATTTTATGGAATGATGCTCTTGAATGATGCGAGAGGTAGAGAGGAATCATCAGACCTTCGAGCGTTGTCTCAGAAGGAAGGCTAAAGTAGAGACAACTGCCAATTTTTTTAACACTGAAGCAATTGAGTCAGTGACCATGGAGCTGGAACTTCTGGAAGAGACTCCAGTAAGTGGGGGAACCCGACAGAAGGTAGCTAATGCAGGTGTGCTGAAAAAGGAAATGGATAAATCCTTGATTTGACCCTGCAACTTGAACTCGATCCTATAGCAGAGCAATTTGACTTGATTAAGATCAGAGTAAAGGCACAAATAAGGGAAATTTCACAAGATGAGCTCTTGACTGGTGCTGAAATGAACTTGCCTACTCCTACAACATCTGTGGAGGGAACTGTACCACCTCATCGAGAAGATATAGTCCTACCAGGGGCCCAGCCTACAGAGGAGAATATAAACATCAGGCATTGTGGCAGCATTTCAGAATCAAAATCGTTTGATTTTTTTCAGCCAAAATAGTTCAGATTTTGATTTTTCGATGAAAATCAAATTTTTCCATGTGGGAAAAACCCCACAATTACTACCCAGTTGCAGTTAATGTTCAGCCATGAAAGCATGGCTGAAAGGAGAGGGAGGCTCGTATTATGAGATTGGTCTGAGCAGCTACAATGAGTGAGCCTGGGCGATACTCTTTTGGCAGGACTAAGTATTATCTCTGATCTCAACTGCCCCTCTTCAGCTCCCTCCGCAGGGGCCTAATAGCTAGAGCACCGGGCAAGGCCTCTGGACAACTGGGTTCAATTCCTGGCTCTGCTGCTGGCTTGCTGGGTGACCCTGGGCAAGTCGCGTCCCGGTTCCGTGCCTCAGTTTCCCCATTTAAAACGGGGATAATGGTACTGCCCTCCTTCTTGAAGTGCGGTGAGAAAAGCATGATACATGCACTTGCCGACATTGTGATTCACACTTCCTGACTTCACCTGCAAGGCTCTTTGCAGCTGGTTAATGAAGGGGCCAGCATCTGTATCCCAGCTGTGGTCACCTGCTCCAGCCCTGAAGGGGCTGAAACAACCCTGCGGAGGGCTGCAGGGGAAAGCAGTCACAGGTGGGCCATGCCCCAATCAGGCCACAGCTGGTCCTTATGAAAAGAGCAGCTAGGCAGGAGCCAGGCAGTCTCCCTCTAGCTGAGGAGGAAGTTGGACCTAGGTGCCTAAGAGCTAAAGGGTACTGAGGGTGGAGCAGTGCTGGGGAAGGGGCAGGCTGGGGGTGGGGAACTCAAGCTGGATTATCTCCCAGGCTGCAGGCCTGATAGAAAGGCCTGAAAAGGGTACTAGGCTGCAGGGAAAGGCAGCAGGTCCAAACCCCCTTGCCTGTGATGACTGGCTCTTACACTGTGCTCTGCTCCAGGGAGCAGGGGCTTGATGCTGACTGGCAGTAGTCTTAGACTGAGGCAAGTTGGGGATTGAGAGCTGGGGGTTCCCTGGGGAGGGGAGACCCACAGAGAGATCTATGGGGTATTGCCGAGGGGCAGCACCCCAGATAAAAGGGCACCGGGGTCCGAGAGGGACACAGGGCCAGCTCCAGCAGAGGGCGCTCCGGAGCTGGTAAAAAGAGCTAATTCCCAGACGGCCAGCAGGAGGCGCCGCAAGAGTGAGTCTGCGCCCCGTTACACAGCAGGCGCTGGCTTGGCTGTGGGGAATAGGGGTGTCTCGTCAGTCATCCCCCCAGTTAAAGCACCGATGAAACAGGTGCATTAGAAAAGTGTCAGCGGGTGGGAGGAGCTGAGTTTTCTGTTGCAGGCTCATGAGATGCGCTAGCCCTCCATGGCCAGGTGCTCATGAAAATGGTGTTGCCTGAGGGCATGGCCTTCCCAAACCCCACCTCTTCCTGCTGATTGGTTAAACCAGCTGCCCAATCCAGAACAGAAGGAAAAACTGACATTCGCTGGGCCCACATGAAACAAATCCATGGTGTCTTTGATCTCCCATTAGTCATTATCCCCCAGGTGTAATGTTCGGATTGGGTCTCCGCGATGACAGATTTGCTAGGAGCACAAGTCTTCCCTTGCAGCATGGGCCGTATCATGGTGCTTTGCCAATGCCTCTGTGAATCACTAGCTGTCAGCGTAGCTCAGGCTAATTGTGTCCTGCTTGACGGCTTATGCTATGTCTTATTTTATTGTTTCTAAGTGTATTTGGTTCTTTTTTCTTCAAAAACTAAATAGAGACAAAACTGGAAGGAAAATAAAGTGCTTTTGGCCCCATATATGCCTTAGTCTCGTCTGTCTTGGCGGCTCACGTGAGGGCATGTTTGTTCCTCACGCGTGGTTAAAACACACTTAGGGTTTACGGAGGAGCCAGCCCCTATGATTGTGCTAGATGCGGTACATGCATAGAATAAGACACAGCTTTTGCTTACAGTCAAAAGAGGCAGGACCGATGGGAGGCGGGGAGAAGGAGGGACTGAAGCAACATATAAACAAAGTGAGCAGCACAGATATAGTGGTGACAGTGGCTGTATTAATACCTGAATAGTCACCTGTGTGTGCTAGACTTCTCTAAACCTGCACTTGCGAGATCTTTGGCGCACAGACCGTGTTCCCCTGTGCACCAGGCAGCACACGCTTTCGGGTAACGTTTCCCAATAACACGGAATGGAACTGTGCTGAGAACTTCAAGGAAAAGTAGGACAAGACTCAGTCAGGAGGGAGAATTCAGACAAAGGTCACTCGCTGGTTAATGGCCCCACGTCTCTGCGTGGGCAAATGTCATGCCCATAGGACCTAATTTACCAGCTGGTTCGCTTTTCTGCACTCTAATAGTCATACTGTCCCCAGCTGAGAGGGCTAATTGCCTGAGAGGGACGACAGGACAAGAATGTAATGCTGGAGTTGGGAGAGAATGCTAGTGTAGCCACCTGCCTGAAACTTTGGGTTGAGGGCCGAGTCAGGAGGAGGGGGTGGGAAGTCAGCCTTAGGCAGATGGCTAAGCATGAAGCCGCAGTCGGAGCGGCTCTGTAAGTGATTGCTTTAAGATCTAGCTTTGTTTAATAAGAATGGAGCCTTTTCACATTATTACACAGCACATGGTCCGTATATCCCCAGCCCCCTTCCCTATCGCTGGCCAGGCTGGGTCTGGTAGTTAAAGCACTTCCCCAAGGCTCAGATGATCCAGATGCAATTCCCAGCTTTGTCACGGTCTTCCTGGGCAAGTCTCTCGAGCTATGTCTACACTGCAGACCTTACAGCAGCACAGTGAGGTATGCCGTGTAGCCGCTCTCTGTTGTCGGGAGAGCGTCTCCCGCCGACAAAGCGCTGTCTGCACCGGCACATTTCGTCGGTAAAACTTTTGTCAGTCAGGGGAGTATTTTTTTCACACCCCTGAGTGACAAATGTTTTATCAGTGAAAGTGCAGCCCCAATCTCTCTGTGCCTTAGTTTCCCCTCTGTGCAGTGGGGCTAATAAAGAGCCCCTGTCACACAATGGTGTCCAAGGATAAATACATTAGCTGTTTGTCAGCACCTCATTACCTTTAATCAGACAGAGCGATGTGTATGAATCAAGCAATAGCAGGCGACAGAGAGTCCTGGGCTGGCTGGGGACTTCTTTGCCCGGGCTCAGAGTCCAGTTTTCCTGATAGGGTTAACTGGGTTACCCAGAGCATTATGGGATGGATCTGTCTTCCATCGCTCCCTTTGTTCCTGGAGTCCATGTCCCCACCCCCACTGTGATGCAGCAAGTTCCCAGCCTGCAGAACTGTGAGTAGAGAGCTGGGCTTTGCTTGAACCGAGCGTCCCTTTGCAAAATTCAGACTGGAAAAGGAGTAACAAAAATGTCAGCAGTGCCAGGGATCATGTAAGTACCTAAGTTGGTGAGGTGGGAACTGCCAGTGCTGAGGGACACTGACGGAAGCTGGGGTGGCCTCAAAGGTGACCTCCAAGGACTTTTTAAACATGGGTTGTGCAGCTTTTTATTGTGATGGATAAAGAAGGCCTGAAAGCTTAAAAAAGCAAGTTGGGTGATTTTCTGTGTGGTTTTTTTTCACTGTAGGACTATCCAGCCTGATCCTTGTTGGAGAACTCCGTGGAGGTCTCCGGGATGTGTGTTGTGTGTTCTTGAAGCTTAACGAAAAAGGCAATGCGTGTCTGGGCATGGGTGTGTGTGAATTTTAGAGCGCTTGTCCTTTCTCCCGGGTGTGTGTCTGCAGACCAGTAACGAATCTTTACCGACGATGTCCTTTCTCCCTAGTGTTCATTAAGCACTGGATCAAGATGTTAACAAGAGCAAACAAAACCCAACATTTTCGAGACGCAAATTCCTTTCCCTTCTCAACTGCTAAATGTTCCCTCTCTTGTCACATCATTTCAATAATTCTCCCACGTCCAGAGCAGAGACGAGCTAATCCAGCAGATCTTTCCCCAGCCAGGCATGCATCTTACAATATACACAAATCTTCCAGGCCTTCCTCATTCATCATGAAGGGGGCAAAGTGGTTATTTTAAAACACAAGCGAGACTAGAGACTGCTTGGACCCTGGGCTTCGAACAGCTCTTTGATAGCGACAGTGACTCATTCCTCAACCCTCACCCGTGAGCAGTGTGAGTGGAGAGGGACAAAGCTGATTTCCCCTGCTTTGGCCATGACGCTGAAGGAGGATGTCATAAGTATAAAGTAGCCTAGCAGTCCTAACAGAGGAGGCCCACTTTCCCCGCTCCAGCAATGAGAGTAGAAGACGTCCCTGCATGGCCCCCCATTCTAAGGGATTGTCTCCACTTCGAGCTGGAGGTGGAATTTCCAGGCTGAGGAGACATGGCTGCATGAACCCAGGTTGAGCTACTGTCCTAAGAATAGAAGAGAGGCCATGGCATGAGCAGCGGGATGGGCTAGCCACCCAAATACATACTTAGCAGTTTGGAGGGGATCGTACTTAGATGGCTAACTCCCCGCACCGCTGGGGCTACACTTCTATTTTTAGCATGCTAGCTCAATCAGAGCTAGAGCTGGTACGTTGGCCCTGGACCAGGGCTGGCTTTAGGCATGAGCTTTACAAGCAATGGCTCATGGCCCCTACCTTGTCCTGCAACTTTCCTTGCAGTCGAACTGGCAGGGTGTTCTAGTAGGAAAGTCACTGTCACCCCTCACACTTCCCCAGCAGAACAGCTGGGTGGGAGCATGCGTGAAAGCTAATGGAAATGGAGATGGACCTTAGAGCTCTTTTCATCAAATCTCCAAGTGCTTTAAAAAGGTGGCTTGGGCATTATCTCCATTTTACAGACAGGGTAACCGAGGCTCTGTCACTGCAAAAACAAGGGTTTTTCACTATCTTAGTGTGAAATCCCAGTGGAGACCAGGCCCGGTAGCTTCCACCTTGACGTAGATAGTCAGGATCCACCCAAGGTGGGAGGGATAAGGTTGACCCTGGCTAGCTACATCGAGGTAAAATCAACCTGTGCCTTGTTTGCACCAAGGTTTGCCGTGAGCCAGTGATCTCCATGTAAAAACACGTCCGTTTTGCAGCGAGGATGCAGCCCAAGACTCTAGGAATGCAGCGAAAGAATCCTCTTTGAAAACAAGTTCCACCCTAAGAATGACTCTCTGCCAGCCTCCATGAACCCAAACCCCCTGACTGCAAGCCACCTTAAAAAACCCCAGTAAAATTAAATTAACCTTTGAAACATCCCCACACTGAAAACCCCAAGCAGAGTTTTCACTCGGAAATGGGAGAAACAGCAGACACCCCGTGGAGTCTGCTGCGGAAGTCGCTTTTGCTATTGATTTACACTACAGTTGATGGTGGGAGGATAAAGCCCTAAGGTTGAAGACCTGGAGAAGACATGGGTCTGGCCCAAGTTGACACTGTGTCAGAGGTGGGAAGAGATCCCAGCTCTCCTGGCTCCCCGTCTTGGGCGCTGTTATTGTTTATGTGATAAGTTCTTCTCCACAGACACACAGGGGAGGATGAGATGGAATCAGTTTCGTTTTCAACAGGGGAGATTTAGGTTAGATATTAGGAAAAACATTCTAAGAGCCGGTCTAGTGGCTAAACTACGCCAACGGGAGATACTTCACTTGATCATCACCTGTTAGGTTCACTCACTCCGGGGCACCTGGCATTGGCCATTGTTGGTAGACAGGATACTGGGCTGGATGGACCTTTGGTCTGACCCAGTAATGCCATTCTTATGTTTTATGTTCCCTTTGGTGAAGGAGCGTCTCCACTTAAGTGCTACAGCAGCACAGCATTTTAAGTGTAGACAGGCCCTAACTCTGAGGTTTGGAGCAGGTTTCTAAGGGAGCTTGCAGAATCCCCGTTATTGGGGGTTGTTAAGAACAGACACCTGCCAGGTAAGGTCTAGATTTAACTGGTCCTGCTACAGCGCAGGGGTCTGGGCGAGGCCCTCCATTTCTGTGGTCCTACACAGTGCCCTGTGCCCAGGGAGTGCCCTATGGCTGGTTCTCGGTAGTTGCTGCACCCTGGGGGCACTCTGTGAGCTCCGGCAAACCCGGGGCGGGTGGGTGGAAGCTTTGGGACACGGCAGCGAAGCGTGAGGGAGGGACAAGGTGGGTGGGAACAGGCCGGCTGCCGTGGGGGGCCTGTAAACGCAGCTGCCTGAGCAGAGAGCTGCTGCTTCCCGCCTTGCAGGACCCCTTCTGTCCCTCTGAGTCATCTGCTGGGTGCGTGAGGCATTGTAACCCCAGGGATTAGTCAGGCAATTGAGCAAGGTGTGAAACTGAGCCAGGTTCCCTTTATCCTGCTTCCCTCCCCTCTTCTGCCGCCTCACAGCAGGAGTTTGGCGTCAACCTGGGGCTGGCTGGTTTGGACTGAGTGACCCCTGGGGGCCATGACTCAGGACTGGCCCCTGGGGGTTCAGGTTGGGGAGGCGCCAGGAGAAAAGACCCTGTGGGTGAAGAAGCTTTTATCAAGGCTGAGTCTGTTTAGCACAAGGGAACTCGCTCGTGATCACGGCTTCAGCACTAAACCCCCGCAAGTAGCTGGAAGGTCTTTCCCATGGACACGGCCCTGAGCGCACAAGGCGGCTTCCAGCAACACAGCAGCAGCTGCTAAGCTCTGGGCCTCCTGGAGTGCTTGGGAAAGAGACGGATTCATAACAGCACTCACCAGAGCCAGGTGTGCTGCACACGCAGGGGCTGTGCAAACATCCTCAAACCCAGTCCTCCCAGCGCTCCTCTGTCCTGACCTGCACCCCGCCTTGTCCTTCCAGTGCCTGTGTCCCCACAGCTCTGTCAATGCACCTCAGTCCTGTCCTGCAGCTCTACTGCTCCCTGAAATTCCAGTTGCAGGCTCCCCAGAGCTCTGCAAACCCCAGCCTGCCCTGAGCATCCCCAGATTGTGTCCGCACTCGGCTGAATTCTCCCAGGCTGTGGGTTTGGTTCTGCAAGTTGGATGAAGGTCCTTAGATATAAGCTATCGGCCTCGAGTCAACAGCCATGGAAAACCAAGCAGGGGTTGAATAGCCATGTTCCCTGGCAGCAAGATTTTGGACAGGCCCAAGTCGTATTAAGTCCTCCAAGCCCCAGCCAGTGGCTCACAGAGGGGACGCTAAGCATGTGGGGAATGAATTCCCTGCCGAGTGAATGGCGGGGATCGGTTTGCAAGGCTGAGCATCTGGTTTAGCTTGGTCTGAGCCCTATCCCCAATCCCAGCGGCACTCACCTGGGTGCATCGCTAGGACTTCTGGCAGGCCAGCCCCTGCAGAAAGCAGAGCCCCTGCCATCCTCTCCCAGTGAACTGTGGGAGAACTGGTCTGTTCTTCCGGGTGGGAAGGCCCTGGAGGACTATCAGCACTGGAGCGGGGCAGCCAGTAGCCTCGTCGGATGTGTTGCTGGCCCCAGTGAAAGCTTCACTGAGCACTAGCTGGAGTTGAGACCCCCACCAAACATAGGTGAGTGGTTCGTGGGGAGCGGGGGGGGGGGGGCGGGAGGCAGGACAGGGGCAAGGCCCAGATGGGAGCCCAAGTGAACTCGGCAGTGAAGACAGGCCCTTGGCTAGATCAATGGAAGTGGGAGCATTAGGGAGAGAGCCCAGGATGCCCCCATTGTATCCATGGTACATCCATTATCCTAGACCCTAATGAAAGCCTAAGGCAACAAGGATTTCAGAAGCACCTTTGCCATCCTGAGAGGCTGCTGGAGAAGTTCTGATCCAGGGGTCGGCAACATGCAGCACACGTACCAAAGGTGGCACACGAGCTGATTTTTAATGGCACGCTGCTGCCAGCCGAGGTCCTGGCCGCTGGCCCCGCTCAGCCCACTGCCAGCGTGAGATACCAGCCGCCGGTCCCGCT